>JAHWXV010014003.1:0-17205 GCA_024586415.1 Phrixothrix hirtus | reverse complement strand
TTTTTCTTTTAAGTAGATCTTTTCTTCTTACGTGTTAATTTCTCTACCTGTATAATGAGTAGGAAGAATATTTTGAATATCTCTTCAAATGAGCGAAATAAAGTCGTTCACAATTTCGTTATTAATAACCCAATATCATTACAACTTGTTAAAACTATACAATAATGCCCAATCAATTATATATCCAAGTATAAGCCGCTTTGGATGAATTATGTTTGTTAAATTAATTTTTGAAAATCGACATTCTTAAAAATATCAATGAAAAACACATTTTTTAGGACATATTTTACATTTACCAGCGAATACAACTTGGCAAAACTTTGAAATTCAGTATCCTTATACAAAACTTAATTGTTACCAAAATAAATTTGGTTTGATCTAATTAGGTTTATTAATTTCTGAAATACAAGGTTTGAAACTGAGCCGCCAATACTTATTATTTTAATAGTAGTCTAGAATTAAGGCACCTGAAAAACTTACAAATCGTAGGAACTGAAATTTTACTTTTTCACTAACTACTTTAGTCAACGAGGTTGTAATGTTTAACGAATTGAAAGATACAATTCACAACTAAGATCTATTGTTTAAATGCTTGTATTTGTTCAATACAGCTCTACCTAAATTAATTTCAATTCTTGACGATAATTTATTACTGAAACTGTTTTCTTATCCATATAACAAATATCGCGCGCCTACTTCATAAAATTAAATAAATAAAACAAGCCTCTTTAAATTTTCGTACGTTAATAAAATTAGTAACCATCTCTATTGATTAGGCATAAAGCCGAGGGGGTAACCACTGTCTAAATTTTGTACACCATTGCCCAGTTTCGGCAATGTTATGCTTTTATTGCCGCATTTCTTTCAATTGCCGAGCAATTACCTTCCATTTCCATGTTTCCGTAATTACGTTAAGTCACTAAAATCGTTGTTTAGATAATCATCAAAAGAGTAGAATGACTTTTTTATAAAGTATTTTTTGACTTTTAATCTAAATTGTTTGCTATCCATTACTTGAATGTGTCTAGGCAGAAACACTTGTTGCGAGTTTACTTCGAGTGCCGCAAAAACAGTTACGCAGCAGTACGTACCTATGGGAATACCTTTTAGGTAGGGAAATTTTCACATTCCAAAACTTCATAAGGTTGAAAGCTAACATACGAACATACGGATCTTTTAAAAAGCAGAAATCGACCCAAGGTGAATACCAGTACAAATATCTGGAATTAAATATTCTTTAATATACTCGTACATAGAAATTGCAACACCAAGAAGGTGTTGGAATTTCCGGATGAAATTTGGTAGGAATATTCACCTATGTTATAGGTGATCAAAATTTGAGAGGAAAATCTTTATTAGTTAAACAAAATTATATAATTGTTAATAATGTGTGGTACGACCTCTACGATTTACACATTCGTTTACATGCCGAGGTATTAATTGAATAATGTGGTTTATCGCGTCTTGAGGTATTTCCTCCCATACAAGTTGCATCTCATGTCTCAACGTCTCCAAAGTTAAATGAGGAGGTTGCAAATTTCGCAACTTTCTACCCATTATGTCTCATATATGTTCAATGGGAGAAATATCTGGAGATCTCGGAGACCAGGGCAAAAGATGAATCTGGGCCTGCTCATAAGTAGTTCAAGGAAAATTTTGCTACATGTGGACGTGCATTATCTTGCTGAAATAATGGCTCCTCGAGCTTTTGTAAGTATGGCAGAAGATATGTTCCAACCACCTCCGCAATATACCGTTGTGATGTCATATTGTCTCGAATGAATACTAAGAGAGATCTGCTATCATAAGTTATCACACTCCAAACCATAACACCCACAGTGCGGTGTACGTGCCCCTCAACTGTAAATCGAAGTTTCCGTCGTTCACGTCGTCTTCTCCTGACTCTAATACGACCATAGTGCATTCCTAAATAAAATCCAGATTCCTCACTAAAGACAATACGACGCCATTCAAGATTCCAATGAGATCGTTCATTGCACCATTGTAACCGTTGCTGACAATGTTCTTCAGTCAAAGTAAGTACACGTTGCGCACGATATGATGTTAACCCAAAATTTCGGATTCGGCGATAAACTGTTCTAAGGGTTACAAGGTGACCTTATTCACCAAACCATTGGTCACCAACTGCCCAAGTAGAAGAAAATCGTTTTCTAAATATCAGTTGTTTTAACTAACGATCTTGATGATCATTCGTTCTTTTTGAAGCCCCGATTCCCATTTTACAATGTTCTTGGCCATCTTCAAATTATGCACGACACACTCGCATTACAGTAGACTGATTTCGATTTACATGGTTAACAATTTCCCCAAATGAAAAATCAGCTTTACGAAAACCAATAATTCGACCTCTGTCAAATTCGCTTAATTGACGATGATATCCTCGTTGACGTACTGTAGGCATGATCAAACAAACAAAACACGTTAACAAAAGAACAAAAATCAAAATAATGTTAATTAACAATGAAAAAGAACACCAAATTGTAAGAAAAACACAGGCCGAAGAAGTTAGCCAACAATCATAACAACTGTCAAATGTGGCGTTATCATATTACCACTTGATCTCAAAAGTTAATCAATTATTACTTAATATCATCCCAACAGATTTGCCAACTTTTATTAAGCAATTCCTACTCCTTCTTGGTGTTGCAGTTCCTACGTCACTGAGTATATATGGAGATCTTATCCTTTTACGTATGAAATTGTATACAATTTGAGAACATCGCACAGCACAGCTCATTCAATTTAAAACAAGTAGAAATTTAAACCTTATATTGCTTCAAAATTCATCTTATCCGAAAAAATGATATGGAACGAAGATTGGAATTTTGTAATTGGTATTTAGTTCAATTATGAGAAGATCCTATGTTTTATACGAAAATGATTTGATTCAGCAACAATGCATTTTTGATAAACATTCCCTAGAGTAGGGGAAAATCCCAGAACTTTTATGGGACGTAATTTTCAAAATTAATTTATTTCAAATCTCTGGTATGATATTCTGTATGATAAATTAATTGTACTTGTTTTTATAAATGGTACTTTGCATGCAGATAAATACCATGCACTTATTTACAAGAGTTTTTGGATGGATTGCTCTTGACCGAATTGAATGGACTCTACCTTTAGTTAGACAGAGCTACGTCTTACAATAATATGAGCAAACAAAGGTTATCTTTGAGATATTGCAAGCACCCCTTACATTTTTCACAAAGAATAGAAAGATGTTCCTATTTAGCAACCTTGAAAACCCTATTCACAAAATGGAAATACAAGCACTTCGAAAGTGGACGCTTTTTCGTGAAAAAATAAAATCAAATAAATTCCTCACAATGCCCATAACTTTTTGTAAAAGCAAAATGGTACCAATATAAATTGGTCCAAATCAGCTGATTTTAACCAAAGGAAGTCGCCATTGAAGTATGGTCTATTATTTACTGAACTCCCTGTATTAATTTATAAAATAATAATAAAAATCGTATTTGTAACTATTGCATCTTATAAAATCGAAATTCAAATTTGGCACTGTATATTAGATTGTATATGATAAATTTTAGCTAGATATCACTAATATTTTCATTGGTTATTTGCTCTCAAAGTTTGTCTTATTTAACCTTGAGTACATGTACCAAGACTTTTTTGAAAGCACGTTGTCTCAGAAAAATATTAATATCTTTCTTATTTATCAATATTTTGAACAGTTCTGTTTTTAAAAAAAATGTAAAAACTTGCATCAAATATACAATGATGTAATTAGCCAAAAATCCACTAAAGTTGTGCATTTTTTGGAAGTAAAAATTTTACTTACAAAAGATATTACAACATACTGAAATATAATGCAATGTTTATAAAAGCATCATTTTTTAAATAGCAAAATGTTGACATTATTTCATAAACAGAACTATGAAATAACTTAATAAATAAGAAAGAAATTAATATTTTACTGAGTCAATGGCGCTTTCAGAAATGGATTCAGAACTCAAGGGCAAACGATATAAACTTGGTAGACATAACATTTTGGAAATATTAGTGATATTCGAGCTAAAATTTTCATTAATCCAGTACTTCAAGTGCGATAAATCAAAAACGTTTATTTTGCAGCCAAGAAAATGACACAATTTGATAATATTTCGTATTAGATTAAATTAGGAAGGTAAGTTACAAAGGAAATGGTCTTTGTAATATTCAAAGCATGTGAATTGATTTTCAATTTTTACAAATAAAATTCACTGTTGACTGTATAATTATTAGGTTCATTTAGGTAGTGAAAATAAACACAATCCATCGAAAAGTTCTCATGAATTTGAAAAACAATAAACTTGATTGATTCACGTGATATAAAATATACATCTTTTACGCACATCAATATCATTGATACCGTCAGCTTTACTTCCAAATGAATTAGTTTTGCGCGTATAAACAAGTTAAAAATTCTGTATTACTGCATCGCATTACTTATAATTTCCGAACATTTCTGACAATATTAACCCATTGCCGTGCATTTCTGGCATTGCCTATGCATTATTGAAGAATTTTTGTGCATTGCCGCATTGCTTAGTGCGTTTCCAAACATTGTCGTCAAATATGTACACCTATTGCCCTAGTGGTTACCCCCTCGTATAAAGCATAAATATTTTTATTAATCCTAACATGAACAAATACGTTCTAAGTGTACTTATAGATATTATATTCTCTCTAATTAAATATGGTCATATTAAATTACTCTGTATAATAGTTTCTTACTTTATATCTATTTTACGATAAACGTTATCTTTGTTACAATGCAAATTGTTGTAATTAATAAACCTCGTTGCCAGATTTTAAAATTACGTTTAAGCATGTTCTGCAGAACGACAAAATCCAAAGATGATTCGCAAAGGCTAAGCCGTTCACTAAGTAAAATAAATGGATGTACGAGGTACAATACATAATCTCCGTCCTTGTCACTAATGTAGATAGCATTAATTATCATACTTTTGGTTAACGTGAAATTTTTTCTTTGAACCTATTCTTGTTTTGCCAAGTGATTGTTCATTAAAATTTATAGTATATTATAATTTTTGTAATTTATGCTGATCTGATCTATGTAAGTTTTTCTGTAAAGACATTGCATAATCGCTTTCGCGTTTTTCTGTTATATTATTTTGTTTTATTTTTTGACTTATTTGATGCTAGAAAAAATCTGTAGATTTTAAGATCAAATCAATTTGAATTTCTTATAAATTATTGAAAGCTAGAAACATTTGTTTTTTAAAGTTGACAGTTTCTATGATAATCAGCTGTTACATAATATTTCTGTCATTCTGTGTATTAAATCTATGTATCAGTTATTGCGAGATGCAACAAAATTACAACCCACATGATTCTTTACTTCGCGAAACCCAATTTGTGATATAATTTTCAAACATTACTACCTGCACGTTTGTATTTTTGAATAATATTGCATTTTAATAATTTTTGTACCAGACTCCTTGATGTTGTAAAAATAAATTCAACAAGTTATTGCTCATTATTGCGGGCTAGGTTTATGTAGAAATAAGTTCGAAAAATATTCGACATGTTGTTTTGGTTCAAGTGATTAACCCTAAATATATTTTATACGGAACACAGAAAACTTTTATGAATAAGGTATGACGAATAACGAGCCTGAACAAGTTACTTTCAACTAAGTCATTACCTAGTAACGGCGACCATGCGGTTGTGCATGACACTTTAATTATCAGCAACTAAAATTTATAATTGTTACTTCAATTAGTCACTGAATTATTTGTGTGGTTTCGCCAAAAATTGTCAAGATCAAAAATTAAGCAAAAACTAGATTTAAAGGTTCTAGTAAAACTTGGTAAAACCTTGTGTACGCTCAAAGAAGTTTATAAGGAGAATATCTAAGCGCGTGCTTTTAAGTGGCACAGGAGGCTTGCCGCTGATAAAGAACAATTTGAGGAAACTGGTATTTTGTAGTAGTGGATATATCGAAAAAGTTCGAGAAATTGTAAGAAAAGATACATGTTTGAGCACAAGAATGATTTCTGAGGTACCAAATATCAAGATGGAAGTTTACAGACAAATTTTGCACGTAATTTAAATACATCAAAGTTCTTTTTAGAATTGTATGCCGATATTTTGGATAATATTAAGGAAATCCAGGTTTCTTGAAGTATGTTATTAAGTGAGATGCAACGGATTCTCCAGTACGATCTGGAAACTAAATTACGGTCCATACGCCGAAGACGCCAGACTCGCCTATAGTAAAATGAGTTCGAATGAACAAATTGAAGTTTGAAGCAACGCTTACCGTTTTTATCGATATGAGGAGTGTTCTATTAGTTGAATGGCTTCCTAAAGGTAGGACGGTTAACCACTACTATTATATAGAGACCAAAAAAGAGGAGGGAACAAGTTTGAAAACATAGACCCGAATAGTGTACAAATAAATGGATGTTATATTAGAATAATGCTAGTGTTTATAGTGCTTTATCTGTGAAACCGTTTTGGGCCCCAAGAACATTATCATCCTTCAACACTCTCTACATTTACTTGATTTTGCACTATGCGATTTTTTTAATGCCCAAAATAAAAACCAACTTAATCAGACCCATTTTAAAAGCATTGATAATGTAAAGGTGAAAATGGTAGACATTCTTAAGGCATTGGCAGCTATGGAAAGACAACACTTTTCTACCAATCGTAGGCACACATGTAACGGTGTATAGATGCGCAATGGGATTGCTTTGAAGAGAATGTCATGTATTTACATTTTTATTTATTGTAATTTCATAATCAACGCAGTCTCGTTATTTAATTGGCCTAGCTCGTATGTGGGTATTCAGCTTAATAATGAAATCGCAACTACTTAACGAATCGATTTGTTAATAGTGGCACATACAACTTATCATAAGCACAACATTTTTGGATGGTAGCATACTATGTCTTAGCTGAAACGTACCTACGCTTATCGTCATCAATCCTTTGCTATCACGAAATCGTCCCGATTTTCACTAGCGGTAGTACCCGTTTTTTGAAATTTGTACCTGAAAGCGTTAATTGCAATCAAGGATGAAATGTTCTATGGAAATTTTTAGAAAATATCTGTGAATATTTACGATAAAAAAATTAAATTGGATAATAAAAAAGTTCTTTGAAGAAACATTGACTTTAAAAATCTTACATTGATTTAAATATAATAATGCATTATTAAAATAATATTTCATGTATTAAAATATAGGTCTATTTGACTTTAATAATTACATATGCATAATTGAAACGAATTTCTTTTTCGCCATTCACGATTTATAAACTAAAAAAATAACTAAATAATGCAGTTCTGAAACTACAATACAGCTCGAGCGTCTTTTATAAATATTTCTAACGGATATTGTTTTTTATTAAATTATTGTTTGCATAGAAAAATTAATTTCTTTGATTCCAAATAAAGTTTAAATTTCATTCGCATTGATAATAAGTAATTTTTAGAAATACAGTTGTTACTTTATAGGATGAATTAATATTTACTTACCTTTATCAAAATAAGTGCACATTAAGTTAAAATTTAGCAAGAAAAATATAACTTTTGAAATCATTTTCAAGCATTCACGTGGGTAATTGACTTGTAAAGTATAATTATGCTAAGGCAATATGTAGTAACAGCGCTTATTTTGCTAAATGTGTGTTTAACATCATGACGTTTAGTCATCAAATATAATAATATTTCCAGTAGCGTTACAAGATACGAGGTCGAATTAATAAATCCTTAGCTTACTATAAAATAAGGAACAATTTGAAAATGAAGATATTTTTTTAGTCAAGGTATTCCCCTTTTAAAGTAATACATTTATTACACGGATCCTGCAACTTCTGTAAATCTCTTAAAAAAATTCTTTATGCTTTGCAAACCAGCTCTCTATAGCTTCTATGATTTCGAGATCGGACTAAAATGTATTCCCTTTCAAACATGTTTCTATTTGAGGGAACAGCTAATAGTTTGAGGGAACAAGATTTGGCCAATAACGGGATGTTCAAGCAGTTCGAACTTTTGTGCCGGCGCATTATCATGCAAAAACAATGCAACTTTGAACAATTTATCTCGTATTTTTTCCATAATTTTTTCTCCCAAAGTTGTTAATAAATTGAAACTGTATTCCATAGTTATTGGTTTGCCAAGTAATCAGCCACAATTACTCCAGGAGAATCCTAAAAAAAGGAATAAAGGATGTTTCCAGTCGATTTTCGCAATAAAACTTTTAAGCGTTGGAGAACCAGAGTACCTTCATTATGTCGACTGTTGTTCGACCGTAGATCATAGAAATGTCGCTTGGTTTTATTCATGGTATTAACAAGATTCAAAAATGGGCGCAATGAAGAGCGACGCTTCCAATCTTGCTCGCTTTTGTTTTGCATTCAAACATAGGATGTACACGTTTATATCAAATCTTTGGTGTTTCAAATGTTAGTTTTAACCCAATTAGACAATATGGTAATACTATGTTGTGAACTGCTTCAATATTTTCTGGGGTAGATACAAAAATGAGACCTCGAAGTCTCTCATTATCTTCAATTGAAAATTTACCACTATTGAAAGATGTAACCCATCTTGTTACGGTTGCATACGGAAGGCAGAGATTAGCAAGTGTTTAAACATGTCTTTATAAATCTCTTTACTACTTAACCCCTTCAACTAAAGATGGAAATTAGCCCTTGGAAGGTTAAAAACTCCGGTAGCTCATAGCATTTATAACTCAGGGGTGGCCCAAGATATAGCCAACCAGCTTTTCAGATGTATGCTAAGGGCGCAAGTATTTAAAGGATGGAAATTAAATAATGAGTAGATAAGCAATAAATCTGATAAATTGTTTTAAAAAGCTTTGCATTATTAGATAAATAAAAGAACTCAATCAAATAAATCATTTAATCGAACTTAATAATGAGTATCATAGATGTTATGAGTTAATAAGCCATTTTAAATATCAAAATTTTAAATAGTTGAATTTAGTTATTACCAATATACATATACAATGGAAGTTGGACTTCAGTTGGTACAGATGGAGTTTGCGATTAGTTCAATGCCAGGAGGACAGACATCACGAGATGGCTAGCAATTCTAGATTAGCAAGCTGAAAGTCAAAATAAATTAGTGAAATAATTCACTGGCAAAGAGTATTCTTACAAGAAGTGAATTCTTTGCGGTAAATTATATTTAGTGTGATATGAGCACAGACTTAAGTACAAATTAAATTGCTTAAAGTCGTGAAGCGGACTTCAGCAAGATTAAGAATTTGAATAGTCCACTAATAACAAGCAACGGTGGCAGAGTGATTTGACTAGATAATTTTTCATTTAATAAATTTAAGTTAAGCCGAAAGAGTAGTTTAAAAGAAAAAGTTCAAACCAATTTGGAAAAAATGATCCCAATTTTGACAATAATTAAGTTAGGTCCTATTTATAAACTGATAGTGGACATATGGGTTGTTGCTGCTGTGATGGTACTGAAAAATATAACATCATTTATAGGATTTGTGGTTAAACAATATAATGTATAGAATGAATCAACAGGAGATCTTAGTTACAGTAGTTCGGTCTAAGTCAAGAAAACACTCGGCGATCTTCGATAATATTTAGTAACATGCAACGCTATCTCAGTATTTGCAACTTGCTGCATAGTAATTCATTTTTAATTTAACTCAGCAATCCGTAACAATTGAAACACACACAAACAAGCAATCCAATGCGGCCATTTACACTATCGTACCCAATCTTTTAGGACCACTAATTCTTAAAACAATCATTACGAAAAATAAATTTGGGCCATAATTGTCGAAAGAGAATTTTAAATAAAGAATTAGCCTGACTCAAAACACGCCAGCCTCCGGTATTATGGAAAAAGGAAAAACATAATAGTGAAGATAATTTAGAGAGTAAAGTGAGACACTCGCTTGTTGAGAGTTCGGAACAGATCCCCGCACACTCTCCAGACCCCTTGCTGATTAGCGAACTACAAGGATGGATGTCAATCGAATTCCAATAAATCCAATGTGTATCTCGGCAATTTTTTAGTTTTATTGTTTGAATTTTAATACTAGTATTATACTAAAATCAACTAAAATTGTTTATTTTAAATTGGCTTAGGAATATTATGGTACAATTGATTTTAAAAATATTCATTCAATATATTATGTATCCATTAAAAGTAATTAAACAATTTTTAGTTTATTATGAATTAAAGAAAATATTACAAAGAAACGTGTAAATACTCTTTAAAAAGAGATAATTAATGATTAATTGAAGCTCAATTCATCTATTTTCCTATTTTGATCGACCTGAATTCTTTGATATTTTATTATACAGCAGTGCGTTAACTTTTCATAGTAAAATTTTACAATGACGTTTCAAGTAAGTTGTTATTAGTTGCTATGATAATGAAAATTTGTTTTGAGCAATTAAAAGTAGCTAGGCTAACTTGATATCCATATGTCCTCGCACATGCCCTATTATTATCTGGAAGTAGCAAGTCGTGTTATGATGTTTTAAAAATACAAGTTTGATCAACCTGGTATTGCAAATATTAGGGTTGATTTAGAGACAGTAGCATAGCCAGTATTTTAACGGCACGGAACCCATAGGAAAATTATTAAAAGCTTATAATGGCATCAAATCGGACCCACAAAAATGTTGACGATCGAAGTTCGTGATTTGTAAATTTATTTTGGCAAAACCGCAGCTTAGAAAATTTACGGAAATATTTTAATTGTATCAAAGAATCTTAATCAGTGCAGGAGTTACATCCATTCGAAATATTTTTATTCCTTAATGTAAAAATTTCAAATTGATATAACTTCTGAACGGATTAAGACTTTTTGATGCAATTTAAAAACCGTGCCGTAAAAGTGGAAACCTGCCAAGCCAGAAAATCCTGACTGCGCCACTGTGGAGGTGAATTTTATTTTTAATGGTTTTGGTAACAGAAGCTTAGTTTGATTAAATTCAAAGCCTAGCTATGAGGTTAGATACTACTAAAATAAAAAAATAGCAAAAGAGCTTTTGCAAAAAACAAAAAACTTTGCCATGTGCTAGAAATCTTCGATAGCAAACAAGAATCTTGTTCCAATATACATCTTTTTAAAATATAATTACTGATTACATCTTTAAAATTATACATATTTTATGATTGAAATATTTCTGTACTAGTTTTATTATATTTACGATTTACCGTGTTCATTTCACACTCGAATTGCCTTTTCTTAAAAGAGGGTTAACCATTATAAAACCACTTAGACAGCATATTTTAGATATAACTCCATAACTTGGGCTGTAGGTAAGTAGGTTCTGACGAAATATTGAACAAAATTAGATACCATTTTGGCGTCAATTTTACCCTTTCACAGGGTAATAATATTTCTTTATAATTGGTCAATCTATAAAATTCATATTATTATTGTTTGAGAACGCGCTTTTTCCGAACACATGATATACCTAACAAAAAATTGAAAAATTTCAAAAAGGTAGGCATTACTCTATTATGAGTAGGAACACTCTTTTGTGGAAAATAAAATGGGTTTTTAGTAGAGGTGGAAATTTGTTGGTAACATACAGGGCTTTAAAAAGGTACAGCATAAACAGTGGTGCATGAACACCTTTTCTACGCTATTGAATGTTCACAACTTGGTAAGAATAAACGTAGTTATTATTCTTCTAGAGTTGTTAAAGTACACCAATTATTAAAATGATATTCTTATCCAAATTTAAGACATCTTTAATTTTAAATATATTTTTTGGGTTTGCTTTATTACCCTGTATAGTGGAAAGGAAGGAACAGCTCATCAAAATCATATTTAATTTAATTTTTAATATTTTGCCAATGTCTACCTACCTGCCAATTTACGGGACCTATTTCTGAAAAACCCTGTATATGTAAACATCTTGAACTTGCGATTAATTGCTTTTATGAAATATTATGTACATACTTACATAATGTTTTAAACCAAACAAGATGAAACATTAAAATTGGAAGTCGAAGCAAACGGACGAAATGCTTGAAATCACATCACTTTGCACTTACATTATACGAACTATGTTTTTAACAATTACAGTTTATAGTTAACATCGTTTCTGACGCATGCTTATTGAGATGTTGTAAGTGTTCGCATATATCGCTGATTTTGCTGTAATCGGTAAGTATCGTGCAAAGTAGTATGATTTCAACTCGCTCGGTGATATACGAGTTTACGAAGGTCAAACACCTATTAGTCATATAACACGTATCGCGATAAATTTTATATTGTACTATCGTAAATGGCCTGACTTAAAACTAGACTTTGGTAATAGAAGACTCTCCTCCTTAAAATTTATTATTGATTTCCCTCCAAAACGACATTCTGCACGTCATACGCGAAACAATACAAAAAATCAGTTTCAAAAGTGAAAAAGCCCCATACTTAAACTTGCACTAGAATAACATTTATTAGACATATAAAGCTAGTTAACAGCTTCACTAAAAATTGTACCTCAATTCGTCCTTCAGTAAATTTATAGTTGGTTTTAACATAGGAGTATTTTGAACTTTTATTTAACCAACCATAAGTTTACTTCAGGACGAATTAAGGAAAAATTTTGAAGTTTGTTAAACAACTACGTTTGTGGCAATATTTTATTGTAGGTCGATTGTCACAATTAAATTGGCGAATATAAGCCAAATCACAGAATCGAATTAAACAGTGGTTCGATTTTAGACCGGGAGCAATTGCACTGAAAAGCTCAGATAGGTCGTGAGTTCCAAAAACGTTACCTGAGTATTTATAGCGCCACAAGATTTTTCGTACTCCCTTAGTATTTACCATTCAAAGTAATCTTGAACCCTCGAAGGAAAGTCTGTGCGTAGATTGACTACAAAGTTAAAAAAAAAAAAGGATATACCATATAATTGCTATGACAGTCTATTTAAATAGTCAAACTTCAATAAAAGAAAAAAAAATGTAAATAACAAAATAAATATATGCAAATTTAGTCGCCGGTAGTATTATTTATAACATACATCACTTTAAATAAAACAGGTGAAATTATACTTACGAAAATTGATCAATTCTTGTAGTTAACAAATTCATATAAAGAATCAAATTCTTAAATATTTTAAATAATTATTTTGATACAGCTAAAACCTTTAAATTTACTTAACGTTGTTGAGTTTATTATCTAGTAATTGATAAAAGGCGTGATATTGAAACATTGAATGTAATAGTTGACTATCGATTTATAATTTGCAATATAAATTGTATATAAATAAAGGAAAATTTCACAGCAACAAAACACAAATTGATGTACTTACATTCATTAATATGATTTCTGGAACACAATAATCCAGGATTGTAACAGTAATTTATAGCTGTTGTATTTTCTTCCCAAAAAATTATTAATCCAAGATAAGGCTTTTGTTAAATGATGAACAATAATATTGGATAAACGATAATGAATCCAAAAGCGAAATAAAGGTAGCCTGAATGAAGAGAAGTAGGAGGAGGCCCTATAATTTACGAAATCTCTCATTAGAAATACTAATTAAAAATTATCAACATTTACCCTTAACGGAGTACAACATGAACTAAGATGTTAAGTTTAAGTCGTTGGAAGCTAATCAATCCTCAAACAAGATATAATTAATTTTCCAAACTAAATACGTAATACTATTATTACAACAAGGAAGTTAATTAAATTATGATCTAAAGATGAAATCTTGTAAAACTGTATTAATCAACATTAATAATTATACCCATAAGTCATCACTTCTTAACGAATTTGTTAGAACTGTTTTTGGAAAACTTTTTTTGATTAGAAATTAGAATTTAGCGAATTTGAGTGTAGCAAAATAAGTTGTATACCAACAAGGCGTATATGTTATATAATTTATTTAAATTTTAGTATATAAATTTTGGACATGTAACACGTTGTTGGGCTCAGTATTTGAATAAAGGAGGTACTTACCGAAAAAAATTGTTAGGATTTGTAATTTCACGTTGGAAAACTTCAAATCTACAATTGAAGCACGTTTCATTGTTCTTACGCAAATTGGCTCTCCAAACTCAAAAGATGATAAATAATTTGGGAAATAATGAGATGACATTACCACTGAATTATAGTAAATGATTGGAACGCGCACTCCATGTTGTAAAAACACTCCAGCATGTTTAGAGTGAGTTCGTTGCATATTGTGTATATACATCCTTATCTTACTCCCGTGTTTAAATCTGTTATTATTTATATCTCAATTTTACGAGTTGGAGCACGACCCCGATTTTGATTATTAAAACTCGCGTCTAAATGCATGTCAACCTGCTCTAGCAGATTAGTTCTAAAGTAAGTTTCAATACAGAAAATACATTGTTTAATTGAGTATTCCATTAATGTTCAAGTGATATCAAACAGATTAAGAAATTCCCAAAATGTAATAATATTCTTAATAACATTGATAGAAAAATAGTTTGTGTTAGGCGCCTACTCGTTTTTACTTAACTTAAATCCCAAAGATCATAGAACATATTATTTACCTTGTATAAAAGCAATTTAAAAATCAAAATGGTTACTCGAATTTGGGGAACCTTGTATATGAGAAATCGTGTTGATCCCAATAATTTGTAATATTTATAGATTTTGGTTTCAGTACAATCAGCAGTAAGTATTATTACATTTTATATATAGCATACCTAATGCTATAATGTGTAACAATAAATTACAAATATTTAATACACATTGAATTAATGATAATAAATAATTGCATGTTTTCTGTGCATTTTACCTGTGAATTTAAATAAATTCAATATTAAATGGATTTACTTGTGTTATTATATGTTTTGATTTGACCTCCATTCATTGTTACATTTATAAGCACAGCAATTTTTAACCATTTTGTCTCTTGACTAATTATTTTACAAAATATTTTTTACTGTAAAAAACATACATAAAAGCACATGAGAGTAACAAAGACACCAACACACGATATTGCATCTGTCCTGTTCTAACACCAAATCTGGAAATTTTATTCAGGTGTCAATTTAAGCGAGCGTTCCAATTGTCGTGAAGTGCAGTATCAAAAAAGCAACTGCTCAATACACTGGAATATATTATTTGAAAGAAGATATGTACGGCCATTTTTGTTCTATAAGAAAACATATTAAACACTAAGCTCATGTCATATGAACCTATTTAAAAAATTTTAAGTAGTGTATCTACAAAAGGATTCGTATTTTTTCCAATCGATTCACTTCGTAGATAAAAACAGCTGAAATATTTTTCTTCTCCTTACTTTGGTACCCAAGTGATATTCCCATATTCTAGAAATATGTTAGGATTTTAGTGATAGTCGATATGGAAATGGCTCGATGAACGGAATTAGTGTTGTACGAAAACGTTCATCTGGATGACTTATTTCAAACGGGCATGTTATTCCCTTGAGAAAATTTTTATTAAGAAACTCGAAAATGTAGCAGTAAAACTCTGGGAGGCTGCTGAAGGAAGTATTGCAAATGAAAAAAATTGCCAGCGAATGTACCTCCCATTTCAAAAATTCTGACAATCCATCAGCTAATATTGGCAAAGGAGGAGCCGCAGGATCTTATCTTAAGAGAGCTTAGTTGCTTTCCTTGCAATCGTGCATTCACTCCTTATTAGTAGAAACATATTATTTTTATTGGTTACCTGGGTTACCTATTCTAGTTTTTGTAATTGTATATGATTTAGCAGCAATTAAACCATAACAAACTCTGTTATCGCTTCAACCAAGACCATGTGTATTGGGAAGGCGCATTATCCTTTTCTCTTAGTCCTAGTTTATAAGATTTATTTTGGGTTATATATTTTCATAATTTAGTTACCTTCAATATCTGATACCCCCAAATAGCAAAAGCGAAGTGGTTGTTTTATCGAACATTGTCTTAAAGCAGTTTATAGTGGCAACCCGCTTATTTAAGAAAACTACAGATTGAAGAATATTTGCTTTATTTGCACATTCAATATTAAGGACTCTAATTTAGGCATCAAATGTAAGAATTGTTCAAGGACGTATCATAGCACATAATTAAAGAAAAAAAATATGTCTATAAATCCTTTCCATTTATTTTTCAAACTTGTTACAAAACCTTCAATTTTGGTTATCATCAGTTTTTATTTTAAAAACACATATATTTTGGTAAATATCGTAATGACAAACGAGTCACCGAAATGAATGGTATGCCAAAACAAGAAATTGTTTTGTTAAAAAGATCTAGAATAAATTTTGGGCTTGGATGAGTTCCTAACATGCACATTATATGTTTTTATACCCAAAAGTAAAACAAAACCCATTTTTAGGACTTTATTTATTCAAGATAAAAGTTCTCCCAATTGTCCCATTATACAGGGTGTTTCAGATAATATGATATTCCTTTTTAGTGATGAAAGCAGGCCCTATAGACACCCCAATAAGCGTAAAATTAAAAGCAATACGAATACTAAATATTTATTTTTTTTTAATAATGACGAGTCGACTATGCACATGTTTTCAAATATACAAATATAATCGAGTAAGTGTTTCTTACTAAATAAATATTTCCGTAGTAGAGCAGAATTGTGCGTGATTGTTATAACTTTCTGTAAAATGTGTGTAAAATGATACACATGTGTACATGCTAGTAACCTATATTTTGATAAACGAAATTATGCCAATTTACGTTAGTTACTAGATGCGTTTCGTTGTCTAACCAGTGTTTTAATAATAAAAATTAAATCGCAAATTGTGCCCATCTAATTAACTTTTCTTATCGGAGAAAAGAGTTTTTAAAAACTAAAAAGTACTAGAAGTCACAAGTGTATTAGTTACTGTAAAATAATTATATTCAACATTACAACATGCACTTAAAGTTAAATTGCATTGCAAGAGAATTTATAATCTAAAGTTTCTTATCACTGAAATGTAATCATGTTAGGATACATAACTCCTCCATCCTTAAATTTGACTAGGTTTGCTGAAATAAAGCAGATTAAAATTTGAAAAATTGGGACAGAAATTTAGTGTTCAGGTTGGATTGAATCGAGTAATTGTGTTTCCTGTCAAATAAATTTAAATTAAATATATATATATATATATATATATATATATATACCGGGTGCCCATTATGTATGGAATATAGTATATATCTCGGTAAATAACGACTGTATACAAAATTTTTT
>JAHWXV010013983.1:0-13566 GCA_024586415.1 Phrixothrix hirtus | reverse complement strand
AAATATGAAAATGGAAATGTCTGTATGAATTAAGCAAAGATACATCATTTTGTTTCCATAGGTCTCATAATTAGAAAACTTTTTATACACACGTTATAAGATATTCTTTTTGTGTGAATTTTTAAAACTTTATTATAAAGTAGGTCGATGTTGCTATAGAAGCTCTATTATAACAATGTTTACTGTCCGCCCAGTACAGAAAATTATAGTTTAAAACTTAACTTTGTTTCCATAATGACCCGTAAATTCTATTCGCCTATAGTGGGTTATAATTTTAAACGTTTATTGATTGTTTAAACAAATAATTGTGCGTAACATTCTCTTTTAAAACATGAATCAGTTTAATACAAAGTGTGTTTAGAACAAGGGGTGAGTTTAACTTATTTATGGGTATAGTTTAGATTATTTACTAAAATTCTTTTGTATTATTTAAGTAGTCTACTTATTTGAAAGTGATCTTAATGTCCCGATGTTTATAATAAAATAATGGTTACTTCTTTGCATAAATGATATATATATATATATGTTGATGAACTGCACATGAATAATTTAACATTAATCCTTCGTATTTTTGCACGCCCTATTAATGTACCATGGACGGTGCACTAGGGATTGTCAAAATTCATTATCGGTGTTATTGCCCTTTGTTCATATAAAATACCGAGTACAACCTTTAAAACACTAGTCAGGTGTTATTATAAAGCGTAGTAAATTCATGGGTCGAAATTGGCGTCAATTTTCGTAAAGTCGCACTCAAGCTCGCATAAATGCACATGACGAATAGTAGATTGACGAATTAGTTTAAATCGGTGAACAAGCACGACGACCATAAATATACACGGTCGTCGGTATATCATGGGTTTTGCGTATTCGTGCTAGTTCGTACTCGGGGAGTTTGAAACCACAAGGCAACCGTCCTAGGTATATCTCGTCGATTGCAATTAAATTTGGTACACCAAACTTCCATCATGGGAGATATTCACCCTCAAAATTTCCATAATACCTTTTATTTTTTTTGCGTGAATACTATTAGAGTTATGACAAAAATGTAACTGTAAGGTCTTATTTTCTAAAGGGCTATTAAATGAGACTAATGATTATACATAAAAACTCGTAATTTGAATTCAGTAAAACTTTTCTCGTCTCTTCACTACATATATATATAAAATATTTATTGTGTAATTTCGCAAATAAATACCTCAATGGAAACCGAAGTTCGGGGTTTTAAAATATTTTCGAAAGCGTATCCTTTGAAATAGATTCAAACTTAAAATTCACTTCAATTCGTAATTTTGCAACATATGTACGATCTAATTAATTGCAGCGTTCCCAATAAAATCTTTTTAAACATTTTACTCGTATCTCACGGGTTCAACTCAAAAGCAATATTTAATCTTAGTAGAAGTGATAACTAATACAAATTTAATTCTTCGCTGCAGCCGTATGCAAAGGAACGTATTGCGATCGTTGTCAGGAAGGGTGTATAAATAAACTTCGTGTTCGAAATATTCCATACATACCTCATAAGGTATTCTATGTATAATAAAATTCAATCACAAAGATCACGAGGACTTGAAAAAGACTTGTATAGTTGTTCGTTGATAACTATAAGCACTCGATATATCACAACAATGTTAGTAAATCCAATAATTGTTTAATAATATAATAATAACTAATTTATTTAGCAAATATTGCTAAACAATGTACAATACAGAACTGAAAGACAACAAATAAAACAGTGTATACGATTAAATTTATGGTACATTCAGTTCAACACTTAAAATATAAAAACAAAATTAAATAGTATTCATGAATGTATAACAAATATCAACATCAACAGTCAGTACTGCGAATGGAAATCTGTAGAGCTATGATTATAATTTATAATTTTATTTTTTTATTTGAGGCCACTACTCTCCTCTTTACATAAATGACTTCGACATAACTCTTTAAAAGTTTTTAAATTTGAAGTGTTTCTGATATTTTTAGGTAATTGATTATAGCGTAGTATACCGTTAATAAAAAGCGCCTTCTTTATACTCCTATTTTTTAGCCGAGGGGTGTAGAAATGATGTCTGTTTTGATATTCGCGAATATCAATATACCGAGTAAGAAAATACCTAAAATAAGTTGGTGAATAATTATTAATAATTTTAAAGATAAATACACTAACATCATATTTAATGTTTTGTAGAACAGATAACCAATTCAGCGTTGCTAACATGTCTTTAACTGATATCAATTTATTACATTTTAAAATAATACACATAACGCGATTCTGCAGAACTAGCAGCGTTTTTAAATTTTGTGGGTTAAAACAAAATAATACTGTACTATAATAGTTAAAATAGGGTTGCATTATCGTATTATATATAGCAATTTTTTCCCAAGCAGTTATACTGTTTCTATTTAAAACAAAATCAATTTTTTACTAATTTTTTTTGGGTATGTAATTAAAATGAACATTAACTTTAACCGATGATCCAGATATACATCTAATGCCCGATTTCACCAAGACTACTTAAAATTTAGGTAATTCGCATTTCACGTAAGAACTACCTAAACCCATTTTCTATTTCACCAACTGCTAAGTAATGCGTAAGTCGAAATAAGAATTGCCTAAGATAAGTAGCCGTAAAATGGTGTCCTAACTAGATAGGCATTACTTAATACGCTTGACAGCTTTGTTGACATAATAATATAATATTTGGTAAACGAATATGGAAATAATTAAATTTATCGAGCATTTCGATAATTCTGATAGTGAAGAATATAAACTATGCCCTCGTATAATACGAAATCGTGCAAATTACTTCGAGAAGCATGCTTAACCGATTTCGTGTATGTAAAAATACCGCTTTATTTATTTTAGCGCAAGTAGAAACCAATTGGAGTATATAGGCAACAGCTGTATTATAAACATATTACTAGTTATAGCTTGTTTATACCAGTATGTTGTAGAAATGCAGCTATAGCACCCATCAATCAATTATTAATAGCTTTTCGATTTTATGCAATAGGGTGTCATTTGATACCTGTCGCCGAGTATGTTAATTTAAAATATAACAATTCAGTAAATGTTTTTGACTGAAACCTCAAATTTTACATACATTGCATCCCCAACACAAGAATTAAATCCTTCGCAAAGCTTATGCCACGCCCGATCTTTAATTCTATTAATAGCTCCATCCGTTTTTTTTTATTATGATGGGATGCTTTTGTATTAAAATTAATAAATAAAGTTTGTTGTCAGCATTAAAATTGGCTGATCGCTTTCGTTTTTTTAATGCATCCATTTCATACAAAATATTTACTATACTTGACAGGAACGGCGTGTAACAGTCAAAAGATAAGAAGTGGACGTTATTATAGATTATTTTTATAGATGGCGTTAAGTTTATGATCATTTGAAATATTCTAACTTAACAACAAAAAAATTACTAAAATAGTGGCGCCCAACTAAAAACTGCCTAACTAAGAATTATTTAAAGTGGTGAAAACGAGCATGACATAAGATTCGGTTTAAGAATTTCTTAGTGCTAAGCATTTCTTGGTTAGGATGTACATTAGGTAATGTTGGTGAAATCGGCCATAAATGTTTTATATTATCTACAAACATAATTCTTTCACCGTTAATATTAATTTTTGTTTGTTCATATTGGTTTTTATATTTACGGAAATTCAATTTTGATGCTATTATAACAGCTTTAGTTTTATTTACATTTAATTTGAATTTATTACTTTTAAACCATTCTAATAAATTATCTAAATTTTATTTACTAATCTAACTGTTTCGTCCCATATGTTATGAGAGAAAATTAATAAAATATCATTTGCGAAAAGATTTATTTTGCAATATTTTACAGTACGTGTTGTGTTATTCGTATAAATAATAAAAATCAGAGGTCCTAAGACACTTCCCTGCGGTACACAACAATCTAGTAGGAGTTCTTATGATAGCTTATTATTAAATTTAGTGACTTGACACGGTTTGGATAAATATGCGAAGTGTTCAGCTTTTTTCACAACAGGGTAACATATTAAGTGGACGTTCCTTTAATTTTTGAAAACGCTACCACAGTGATTGTTTTAAGTTTTTTTGGAAACTTCCCTGTCAAAAGTGACTTATTAATTAAGTGAAGGAGTGGATAACTAATACTATCAAAAAATTGTTTAATAAGTACAACATTTAAGTTACCTATACCACTTTTATTTTTCAAAGACTCCACGATTTTTCGTAGTTCGTTTAACGATTCTGGCGCAAAACACTACATAACCTCACTTTTGATGTTTGGCAGCCATCTTGTGAGAGGACTAGGCGGCGACCGTTTTGTGAGAGGATTCAGCGGCAGCCACTTTGTGTGAGTGAAGGAGACCGCCATTTTGTGTGCAGCAATTTTGGGGCGTGGCGGCGCATGCGTAGGATTGGTAAAATCGGGCTTAGTGTGAATGTCATCATGATATAAGAATACAACATGTACATCTTTTTGTAGTAAAGGATACGGAGAAAGACAATTAATTATTAGAGTCTACCATTTTGGGGAGTAGCGGCGCATGTACAGGATAGGAAATATCGGACTTAGCCTGAATAATAATATCTGCATGTTTTTGAAGTAGAGACAATTAATTATTGATGGCCTCATTTCTTATCAGTCTAGACGGGAAATGGAGTGAGATTAAATTATAAATAGCATGCGAAAGCATTTTCTTATCGGTTTAGACAGGAAATAAGCCAGATTTACATAATTATTATGCAAAATGGGATGTTATCATTTCTTATCAGCGTAGCAGGAAAATATAGTGAGATTAGATTATAATTATCCCGAGAAAGCACATCTTATCAGTATAGCCAGATAATGAGTCAGATTTATATAATTAGCATGCAAAAGCGGATTTCCTCATTTCTTATCATCATAGACAGAAAAATGTAGTGAGATTAGATTGTAATTAGCCTGAGAAACCATTTTCTTATCAGTCAAGTACATAGCACATTGACAACATTGATGCCCCTTATTGAAAATCACCTGGGGTATCAAATATCTATTGGCTACAGAGGTACAAGAGGGGAGAGGGGCGAACAACTTAATAATGGTTATTTTATACTTGATGAATAGTTAAACACTAATCTTAGTATCAGTTATAACTTTGAATTTAAGTTCTGAAAAAAATTGAAAAAGCAAACGTTTCCATTGTTCTTTCATTGTATCTTACCAAAAACAAATTGGATAAGCATGTGAACTTGATGATTGTGCAAAGCGTATGAAGAACGCGAGGGTGATGGTTTCGATGGTAAATTTAGCAAACGTAATAAAAGATTCTTTATTTATTGTAAAATACCATCCAATTTAAACTAATCATCATTAAATCTCGCTTACCAGCATGCAATTTGAAAATTCTTTATATGTAAAAGTATTATGTTTATTGAATGCCAATGTATCTAAATACAGATCTAAAGTTTGAGTGAACTCTCGGAAACTCTTGAACAATAGTGACAATTTTTGATACTGTAAACTACATTTTTGTTTTATTAAAAACGCGTCCTATTTTCATGTGACAATGGTCAAGGTGTACTCTATATATCTCTAGTGTGATGTGAACATATCTATTTTCGATTACAGAATGTCAAAGTAGCGAAGATATTATCTTGCACATAAATGCACTTCTAGCGTTTCTGACTATGCTGCATTACACTAGTAATACTGATCACTATTTATAGATATCATCAACTCATAAGATTCGAAAAAATTAAAATGCCTTCTACAAATCATATTTTTTTTATTATTCTATTCTTTTACACAAATCATGTATCATTATCCTATGCTTAAGGCACCTTAATTTCTCTAAAAATATATTTAGATTTAACCGTAGCTCCCGTTACATTCTTACGTCTAGTTAATTGTACATTGTTATTGCTATATCTACTAGAAATTATCACTGTTATTACTATTTTGACAACTGCGAATGAGGTAATTGTTAAAAAGTTGTAAAATCAAGCTTTCATTATACTTTAATATAGTAAAGATTTCTAAATTTAATTGCGATATAATTCGGTCTTATTTAAATAGTTTCATACAAACGTAATGAAGCGATCTTCACAAACCATACTGTTGATGTTCTTTTTTAATGTAGCTAAATCCCAGTTGGTATTAATAAAATTAGTAATAATACTATTATTGTTGCAATTGTATAAATTCAATTCTTTCAATAATTTAATCTTGTAGTTAATAATATATGTTAATGCGAACAATTCGCTTGCATCACTTTCATCGAAATGAATGTAGTTGTACTGATAATGTCTTATTATTGAACTTTATAAGAACGATCGTGTATCGAACTCAAATTCAAAGTTATAACTGATAATAAGATTACTGTTTAAAAATTCATCAAGCATTAAATAACCATTTGGGTGTTTATGTGTGTGGAGTATGTGTGTGTGTGTATGTGTGTGTGTTTGTGTGTGTGTGTGTCCGTCTGTATGAGTGTGTGTGCCTGTGAACAGGATCTCAAAAACGAAAAGTCGTATATAAATAAAATTTTATATTTTAGTTCGTATCTACCAGTGCACTTGACCGTAATAATTTCACTAAAATTGGATACCCGGAAGTACCACTTTACTCGTGTCATTTTTGGTTTTTCGCGATTTTCTCGAAATCGGCTATAGCGATATTTTTAATTTATTGTGTTTCTTAAACATTTAATGTCCTTGTATTTCGTTAAGGTCGTTAAGTTCCGTAAAATGAGTAACCATAAGTACTTTTACCATTAGCCACGAATAAAATAACTATAAAACTAAAAGACCTAGATAAATGAAAATTTATATTTGCAGTCCGAATTACCTTTGTATGCTATATCAAGAATTTGGTTAAAATCGAATAACCGGAAGTACAACTTTATTTCTGTAATTTTGAGATATTTTTCAAATTTTTCGTTTTTTGCAATTTTCTCGAAATGGATCTAGTCATTTTTTTAAAACTTGTTGCATTCCTTACCCATTTAATGTCCTACTATATACGTTAAGCTGTTTCTCAGAAACTTTTCCGTAAATCGAGTAACCGGAAGTACCATCACCGTTAACTCTAAGTAAAATAACTATGAAACTAAAAGTTCTACCTAAATAAAAATTTATATTTGGTGCGATAACCACCTTGCCGCGTAGGATCTTACAACAACCGTTCAGTTGTTCGTGTTGCAAAAGAAAATGAAGCTTAACGCGGCTTAGCTGAGTAAAAAAGAATTAACCGGAAAGGGGCGTGGGCGGCTTTGTTTTGCTGGTTTTGGTTCTCGTCCACAACTCTCAAATGATACCTATGGGAAGGGAAAGAAATGATATACCTGTAAGGGCGCCAATCGTATGTCCCTGCCTATCTCGTACGTACATCTCACACAAGACGTACAACGGCTTCTGAGTCCTGGTACCGCTCTAACCTAAAGGAAAGCTAGGTTCTTGGAACAATAAATGAAGTACAACTGAAGTACAACAGAACATTCGTTTATTACCGCGAGCGACTTCGACAATAAATAACGACAAACAAAAGAAAATAACAAAGATTGCTAAAACTACGTGTTAAATTTTTATCCCTTTCGAAACACCAAAATTACAAACTAGATTATTGACTTTTCCCGTAATGACGGGATCTAGGCCACCCGATATTTATAAGTGATAAGAAATTTATGTTATAATTAACATTCCCAAATATGAAATACTCTTGAATAGTCGAAATCAAAACACAAACTACTTCTCTTTGTTAACGCTTATCAAAGCAAAAATTAATTTTTACAAAATAAAATTGCTAGTCCAAATTACAGTAAACAAACTGATAGCATTAGGTAGACAACATCTAACATCAAATACGTTATAGAAGAAGAAACAGTTGCTATTTGCTATCGATATTCTAACATTATAACCTGGAAGGTGCTATAAGATGCAAATTTCAAATATCATATATTGTAACTAAACATAAGAAAGTGTAATATTTAAAAAAAGTAATTTAAAATATAGCTTAAATAAATTCTGCACCTTTTAATTTTATTAAAATACTCAAATATTAATCGCAGAAGCAATAACAAACATTTTGTCGTTTAAATTTTCATTTGCAAAAGAAATTTTTAACGTCACACCTTGTATATAAAACTTACTAAAATTCTAGACAATTTTGCGATATATTCTATTTTATAATTTGTGCGAACAAAACCTAAACAAAATAATTTACTTTAATTCAACAAACTACTTTAAACATTTACTTTAACTTTAATTCAATTTTTATCGACGATAATATAAATTTAAAAGGTAGCTCAAAACATTATTTGATTGATTTCATTCAAAGTGAAATTTTATAATTACAATACTTTTTATGGCGTGCAATATATTATAATTGAGCTAATGAATTTTCATTACGTTATTTTTAAAATACAAAGGACATCAATTGGTAACATGCTTTTCTGTTATCGTAAAAAGTTGAAGTTCTAGCTTTTATTAACATGTGCGGATTGAAATGTATGACAGCTAACAAAGACGAAACTAACCTCGGCTACATGTAATAGAACGACGTTGACAACGCAAGTATGGATGGCTTGCCAGGTGCAGCTGTTTACTATGAAGGCCAGCGATTTCAATGCACCTTGACGGAATTATCCAAATACATATTGCTAAGACTAATTTGCTCTGTTAATTAAACTTTCCTAATAAGAAAGGAGCAGATGATAATAAATAGTACTTCCTTCTAATTTTTACGAGTTCGTAACAATCATGTTAATTAAGTCCAACCGGTACTTGTTGCTATAATTAATGATGGAAATTAATTACCATATAAACAAATTGAAATAATTCTACCCGTGGTAATATATAACATAACATAAACTAATAAACAATGTAACACACCATGATTAGGAATTTAGTGGGGAGTTTTAGACGACGGTCTACAAATACTAGCATTAAAATTCGTGTCGCTTTCGCAGCGACTTTATCTACGCATTCGTAAGACACGGGGGCGCATTTAGTAGAAATGTTATATTTAATATTTTTATATTACAACCAAATTTATGGATTTCACAATGAAATACCCAACAATTCAAAGGCGTAAATTAATTAATCAAATTTGAATTCAATAAAATGCTAATGATTAAAAAATAACGTTACAACCTTTGTAAGCCAAATCAAGAATTTGGTTAAAATCGAATAACCGAAAGTTCCACTTTGTTTCTGACATTTTTAAATATTTTCCGAATATTCGTTTTTCGTGATTTTCATGAAATCGACTTTAACAAACTTTTTCAAACTTAGAACTTGTCTTAGCTACTTAATTATGTTTTATATGAACTAAGAAGTTTCTCTAATAAATTTTTGAAAATTGAGTAACCGGAAGTACTTAAAGTGTTAATTGTGAACAACATATATCTAAAACTAAGCATCATGTAAAAATGAAGTTCTATATTCAAGTTTTTTATCTTCCCTACATGAGAGGTGAGGAATTTAGTTAAAATCGGATGACCGGAAGTGCTGCTTTATTCATGCGATTTTTAAGTCTTTTTTCGCGAAAACAGCTGTAACATTTCTTTTAATATTTGCTACGGTTATTACGTCTTTAATTTCCTTTTATGTGAACTTAACGGTTTCTCTAAAGAAAGGCGTTTAAACAAGTTATCAGAGAAAATTTCCGGAGTTAAGCAGCCTTTCGCGTTTCCAGTAATTTGGATGGGTAACCGTTACAATTATCATTTCTAAAATAACCGTAAATAATAATCTAATCACCAATCAACACTATTTGCATATCTATATATAAGAGAAAGTTGTGTGTTGTCACACCAGATTTTTTCTATATCATTAGTCCCTGCTATATATAATATAAAATTATTTTTAGTTAAATTTGCATCAACAGATTCAATATCACTTACTACTTCACTAAAGCAAGCATTTAGTTTAAAATAAGAAACAATATTTCTCTTAAATGACGTCCATGGCGGTATGTTAGTAATATAAGTCTACTTAACATTTTACCTTTTCTGATGTTTTCTCCGTATGAATCATTGTTGTTTATATCAGCATTATTTCTAATCTTAGCAACTTGCTATGAATAGTCCTTATAATTTTGACATGTGTTATCGTTTTTCTTTTCTAGTTTAGTAATTCATTTCTGAAGATTATGTATATGGACTTTCAATTTCCTATTGTTTGCTTTAAAGCTTGAACATTACATTCCATTAGAGATATTTTATTACTAAATTTATTTAAAATTCTAAGAAACTTCTTATAATTATTTTTATTAGTTTTCTTTGAGTTCCCTTGATTTTCTCTTGAATTATCTTCAGATAATTCCATATCGTAACTTTTAGATATCGCATTTAACACCATATCATCTAATTAGAACTCCCACAAAAACAAAATTAGGCAATAGCTTCTAGTTGATAGAATTATAATAAAACTTTAAATAATGTTCTTTCCAAGATAGTGATATACTATCACTTATTCCTATTTACAAATTCTCGAACACAAAATCTTTGTTACATTTATTGAAAACACAGTAGCAGTTATTTCACCACGCTAATTATATATTTACATCATATTTTTAACATTATTGTTAACTACACATACTAACATGGTTTACACAAACTAACAAAAGTTTAACCAGATTTTATACTATTAATAAACGGAGCAAATTCTCGCCTAACTTTTAACAGTTCTACGTTCAACATTGTTATAATAAATATATAATTTTAGCGGAGTATACTGCTCTAAATATTCTAAAGTCGAGAGTAAGCAAATAAATGGAAATAAAAATTGAAAACTTATTAAAAGCCTCTATGAATGACGATTCTATGCCCATTGCAGATGTCTTTTAAGACTTCAAAGATTTTGATCAATTAAAATAATCCCATAGTATGGAAGATGATAGCGAGACACGTGAACATTAAAACAAATACGTTGGGATACCAATAGAATATCTTTCGCCCTGGGGCGATAACATTGGCGAAGACAGTCAGTTATTGAGGAGATGGTGTTAATAATAATTTAAAATTAAGGACGGTATATCATAGATTCAACAAGAAAACATATGTCGCACAATTGGACACATGGATGGACACATCAAATTAAGGAAAGAGGTACCTATAAGGAATAGTTTCTAGAAACTTCCACGTTCGCTTATAGTTGACTTAAAGAAGTTGTGAAAAGAAACTTTCCGTTCATAATAAAACTATATTATATATAAGATTGGTCCTCCATGCGGCGCTTTAAACATGTATGTCAGCTGAAAAATGTTGAAGGTCTAAATGTGGTAGGATTCATGGAGCAGTATGTCAGGAAATAACTAAATTTGCTATTAAGTCAATGTTAAAAACCCAAGATGTCGAAATGGCTGCCATTGTGATCACGAATGAAATAATAGTATATTGTATACCAAGGGACTATAGTTCCTCTTTTAACAAAAACACTCAGACGAGTCGAAATTAAGTTTTCAGAAGGACAACTTCTCCGGGTAGTATCATTTATGTGACTAACCCCTAAGCGTGGAAAGAGGTCGCGCCAATAATATTAACTATTAAAGGTGCTTTTATGTCAAAGTTCAAATTTCAAATTTCAAATTGAACAATTGGTTTAGGAGAAAACACATTTATAGTTATTTAGAACTTTACATGGTAATAAGATTCTAACCTATGAGATAATCAACTTCTGCTTATTGTGCCTAATTGTGGTCGATAAGTACAATAAAATGAAAGCATGAAGTCTCGCGCAAAATTCGAGGATTGAAAAAATGGAGGGGAAAGGACAGGGAGGGAATCTAAAAAAAATTAGACGCCTTCTTATTCTTAAAAGTCATGGTTGTGCTAGATGAGTGCAACAATGTTTTCTAAATTATTTCAAGTTTGCAATACCGTCTGTATCAAAGTTGAGATTTCACGGTGGTTCGTAAGAATTGAGCTACAAATTCAGGACGGATTTCAAAGAGTCAAAATTGGATAAAAGTCGTGATTTTGTGCACCACCTTATCTGTTTGTTAAAATGGCGGATTAAATTACTGGAGACTAAAGAACAAGGACTTTTAACTCCGACCGTAAATGTGATGATTGTATTCGGAATACTTGCAAGGTACTTGATTTCTTGTACACCACTAGAGAATCCCTCCTAAAAACATATCGTTAGACTTACAACGTAGGAGTATTCCTTAAATACTTAAATCTAATATTTTCCTGTAATAAAGTTATTATTATAACGTATATATTACTAAAATTATGAAAAATTCTGAAATAACAAAAACATCAAGTTTTAACTAAACGGTTATAATAAAACAATATGACTTATTATACATGCAATATGAACACATTTAGATAAACAATTGTTTACTAAATAACAAATTGATTATAAACAAAAGAGAAAGGAAGGGATCCCCAAAATTACTTAAGTAAAATCTACTTAACTATTAACAAGATAATGACCCCTTGAATTATAGGTGGTCCAAAATAGCAATAATTAACTATACCAACTATTTGTCTTTACTTTAAATTTAAAAGAGTTCACATAATTAAACAACAAAAGGCCTAGCTGAGACTTGACGGTTGTAACTTCCCCAACGAAAGGTTCTTACGTTATCAAATAAATATTGGGCGTTGAGAGTTAGATTCCTCTGAGTGAGCTTGTTGGCTTGTCAAGTGGAAAAGGCCTTAATAACAGAAAAATGGCCACTTGCATGTGAGTGCTTGAGATTCGTGACTTTAATAGCGGGATCCGATGACTGCCTTAGTTTCCTATATAGTGTACCTGGAATACTTTCCAACCGTCCGATGATCTCTTTGGCCTATTTGAACGAGAATTACGAAAATTTGATCCAATTCCTATTTGATTCGCAAGAAGCGCCAATTAGCCTAATTCTCTACGATTCAGACAGTCGTTAGTTGATACGGGTAACAAATTCGTATTCTTGAATTCGGAAATGGCAATGCCTAACGATGTCACACCGCGCTAATATGAGCGTACACTTGAGAGCTCTGGTCTCAATTAAAATTAATTCTGTATTGGTTTGCCTTGAAATTTTCGGGAAACGGGTGGCTAGGTGGTTGTCAGTTATTTATAGAAACAAATATGGTTTCGTGAAAAGCTAAAGTAATATATTGTTTTTATAATCATAAGCCAGGAGTTTTCAACAGTTCTTTGTTATTGTAAATTTTGATATTAAATGAACATAGGTATTTTACACATTTGATAATGTTATTGATTCCCTTACATACAGGGTGTTCCCAAATGAAAGATAGATGTAGGGTTTTAGACGCGCTTGCAGGATGTGCGTGTACGTGTGCGTGTGGGCGTGGGTGGGTATGTGCATGAGTATGTATGTATTCATTATTTAACCAAATGTTCTAAATTCAGCACCACCCACTCCAATGCGTGTGTATGTGTGCGGGCTTGCGTGTGTGCGTGCGTGCGTACGTGCGTACGGGCGTGCGTGCGTGCGTGATTTCGTACATGCATGCGAGCGTGCGTGCGTGCGTGATGGCATGCGAGCATGCGTGCGTGCACGCGTCCACGCTTATACGCATGAGGGCGCGTGTGTGCGTGCGTACGTGCGTGCGTGCGTG
>JAHWXV010013978.1:0-15874 GCA_024586415.1 Phrixothrix hirtus | reverse complement strand
GAATTTTAACTTTGATAACCGCTGTTATGAAAGTTGAAATTACGTCTGTATCTCTTTGAAATTATTAATGATTACTTTCATTTAGCTTTGATGATTTTGAGAATTTATTTCAGGATTGTGTACTATCCAAACGACGGCATGACAAAGTGGGGGGGGCTTAATGGTTATTAAGTGAAGTTATGTTCCGGAGGCCGTAAATGGTGATTATTTAGTTTTAAATGCAGTAAGGTATAAAAATTGGAATTAGTAATTTGAGTCAGTAAGTGCATGTAAAATTTGGTTGTTTTTTGTTTTTGATAAGATATGGTGCCCAAAATGGCGTACCTTGGTTTGGAGAAATTCCACTAAAATTTGAGCTTGTCGTAGACAAGGTTTATGTACTTGCGCAAGTCGTAAAACATGGATATTTGTATTGCGCATGTCTGGAGGACATGATGTTGAATGTTGCTGCACTATTGACATTTGATCCTATTCATAACTTGAATCTAATTAAATAATCGCATAATTTTATATATATATATATATATTGATTATTTGGCTCAAAATTATATTCTGTCAAGGGTTTTAAAATTGATTGTTCAATTTTCTTATTTTTTTATTTACTTCATTATCTAGTTCATTAGTCTCGAACTAATTGAATCACCGGTGGTCATTCAATCAGTTCGATTCATTGTAAACCAATATAATGAATTATGTTATCGATTCGTATAGATGGAGAAACTATATTCCATTATTATATTATTGTTCATTAGAGATTGTCCTTCGACGGAATTAAATTTCTCTCTTGGGAAATAGTTGCGTTCACGAATTGATCTTATTTCTGCCTTTAAAACAATTACTCTTCGATGAGACAGTGGTCTAAATTTTGTTCTATTTAGTTGTGGAGGCGTATTTTTTCAGCTGGAGTATACCTCTATCGGGTACCTGATCGAAGATTCGACTGCTGGCTGCCACTTCACTTAGATCGATGTCTTGGAACATATGGTATAATATATATCCTTTAAAATTCAATTGATTATTAAAATTAATAATTCATGAAGAAATTGTTATTTTGTAAATTACTGTGAATTATTCTTTATTCAAATTATACGAAATTTGTTATAAATCTAATCTTTCAATCAGTGCCTCTAGGCTGAAATTGCGGATGCAACTTGTACTCTAAAGAATATCATCTTTTATTATTTTAACATCTGTTTAATTGCTAAATTAAACTGGCGCCAAAGGATACAACGTGCACTTACTGCTACATCCCTTATTCCCACTTCCCTGAGTTGTCTTTTGCAGAGCTAGCCTTTGATAACGTTTCTATTAAGAACTATAATTTGAAATTGTGTTTTGTAGCTCAATTTTATTAATTTACATAAAGCAGCGATATTTAGTCTTAAAAATACTAATATATTAATAATTAATTGTCTTTGCAAAGATATCGTGTTATTCACGAAGATTCTATCTTATTATTCACGAAAAATTTATATTTATTTATTTTTTTTAAGAAAGTTATATCGTCCAAATGATCTTTAAATCCTAATTATTCTCAAAACTATCTCTTTCCAGTTTTCAACTTCCTGCTGGATTCTCCCATTCTATATGCGACCGTTATTCATGATGGATGCTTGTTTAGCTATTTCGAATTCCAATACACGAGCAAATAAACTAGCAAGTCCCTCGGATGGGCTAATCTTAGTATTTTTTGTATTTATTAATCTCGAAGACTATCTATAGAGGTTTGTACCTCAAGTTGTGCGATATAACTCACTGAAACTATCGGAAACGCAAATCTAAACAACCTTGCCATTTTGGTTCCAGATTTCTGAGGGCTTTCTCCAACATTCTGAACTATATTCCTCAGCTCGACGCAATAAGTTTAGCGCAGATTTTCCTTTCCATAAAGTATTTTTAATTTCGAAACTAAGTAGTCAAAAATCATTAGGTGTAGTTTGTAAAAGTTTAACGCTTTCCCACGTAAAGCCACTATCAACGCTAGCGCTTTTCTTCCGTCGTCCACTGGTTGAATTTTTCAATCACCACAAACTGTTTAGTTGATTACAGGCGTTTACTCTCATTGGAGCAAAAACGATTACGGGTTCAAGAATGTTCGGATTGTTTTTAAATAAAACATGGGTTCATTACTATACCCCGGAAACAAAACTGCAATCTAAGCAGCGGACGGAACCATATTGTTCGGGGCCAAAGAAAGTCATGATAACGAAGTCTGCCGGAAAGACAATGGCGTCCCTTTTCTGGAATGCTAAGGGGCAAACAATAAATGGAAAATACAATGCTAATCTTCTGGGCATGTTGAACGAAATGTCCGCGAAAAAAAGTGCCTGTTTAGCGCGTTAAAAGATTATTTTTCATCATCATAATATCCGATCTCGCCTCAGTATCGTTTCAATGGTCAAGATTCACGAATTAGGATATAATTTACTTCCCCATCCATCGTATTTGGCTGACTTATCTCTATCGCACTTTCATTTAATTCCCAAACTAAACATTGTCCTAGGGAGCAAAAATTTTCAACTGATGAGGAGGTTAAAGCCGCTGTAGATGCCTATTTTTCTGGACTTGACGAAAATTTTTTCCATGATGGAATTAAAGCATTGGAATATTGTTGGAACAAATGTATTGAACGTTTAGGAGAGTATGTCGAAAAATAAAAACATTTTTGTAACAGTAATATTTTATACTTTTATTCCTAGGTCGTCTAATTATTATCCCACCCTCGTACATTTATTTCTAATGCATATATTATACCACAACTTTGTCTTTTAATACCTTTACACTTATCAATTTTAGAACGATCTAAACTATGCTGTGGTTCAATAATCAAAATTATAACTTCTATAATATTCTTCAAAAATCGAGACCCTGTGACTCAATTATGCTGAGTAATTTGATCTAGCTGCATAACTCGTTACGGGAATTTCCACTGTATGATTCATTACAGATGTAATTTTTAATTTTATTACAACAGAAATGTAACCAAAATAGCAATTAAATGATTAAATAAAAAGAATTTAAACCCGTATTGAAATGTTAAATAAAGATCAATCTGCCAATAATAGAAACTGGGAAGTGGCTTACAATATTTACATGACTAAGAAACCATATATAAACTTGCTGAATTAAATACAAAATAACAATTTACCTAGTTGGTACGTATAAAAAGCTACTTCTGAGTAATTTCGGGCCAGCTGAAAATTTATTTTGAATTTTGTTGCGGCTGTTAGATCTTTAGGTAGGCTCCTTTTCTTCATGTTCTTGTGAGTTTATTTACATCCAGCATTTATTTTAGGTGCTCAGAAATTTCTATTGCCAATCAAAAGCATAATTTTTTAAGTCAAGTATATGATCGTTCTTTTTAAGAAAATCGTCAAGTAATTCTTGGTTTCTCCCCTCATCAAATAAGGGGTATATATATTTTATTGAATACCCAATTGTTTTCTTACATATTACGTTATAGGAAGCATTCGAAGGCGTTCATACGTGACCAGCTTCTTATTCACCAAGTGAACCAGCCCCTTTGTTTTGCTTCAAAAGAAACGTATTAAGGTAGAAGATTACCTAATCTTTATTTAAAATTAATCGCTTGCAAAGAAGCCTTACTAATCTGAAGATTTGCTGAGCTCCTGATACAATTGCAGAACTTATTATTTCCAGTCTTTTTGTCATAACTTGCTTTGTTAGTTAATAGTAGAAAATACTAAGTTAAATTTTTTTATTCCTTTATTTAAATCTAGAAATTATTGTCCAAATTTTTATTTACCATACCTTACAATACTTTGTACTTTATCGCTTGTGACTAGTAATAATCTTGACCTTCAGTTTAATAGAATTTGAAAGCGAGCCAACCTATCTTTAAGTTTAAACGATTGATTTATCAATTTATAATTTATTTAACAAAATAAGAGCTCCTCTTTTTTTGCAATTAATAAAAATATAATTAAGGAAAATTATTACTCCTAACTTAATTTTCAGGAGTTACTATAGCAGGTTTGCGAGCACTCAAACTTTTCCTTTCTCACAAATTTACTTCATAAAATTTATTTATAAATTAGGAAGGATCAAGGGATTTTCAGTATCTTACCCTTGAAGCTCGATTGTATTCTTTATAGGAAGATGCTGTGGCATCCCATATTTGTGTAGTTTTTTTATCAATTACTACTACTACTACTACCAATCATGCCATTCCCTTAGCGGGGTAGGCAAAACCCAATACCGGGCCTCCACCTTCTCAATCACTGTATGCACCCATACATCAATCTCCTCTCACCTATATCGCTACCACCACCCTTCACCACAACTCCCAGCACTATACAGTATCCACACCATTCCACTATTAACCACCAATCCTACCATCTCTACTATCGCCCATTCATTATCTTTCTTCATTCCTTTCTGTCCTTACACACTTTGCTTCCATTAAATTCATAAATTGCTTTAGGCAAGCTCTGCTATTCTATGTACCCTTTATGCTCTTTCCTTTTACAATGCCATCAATCATATTCAGCCATCTATTTCTCAGTCTACCTCTGCCTAGTTTCCCTTTGATACTTGCCTCATATATTCTCTTTGTTAATCGTTCATTACTCATTCGTTCCACATCTTAACGCACTTCTTTCATATAGTTCAGATAGTATCTCCTTCACATAACACGTATCCATCATCCATTCATTTCTTACTCTGTCACGTCTTGTTCTGCCACATGCAGCTCTTAGGCACCTCATGCTTATGGCGTTTATTTTACTCATGTGCTTTTTCTGACATACCCAAGTCTCACTGCCATACAAAACTTTTGGAACAAATACATTGTTGTATACAGCCTTCTTTGCTTCCATACTTAACTGTTCACACTTGGTTACTGACCACATGCTGCCAATTATTCTCCTGCCTGCATTCACTCTGTTTTAAATTTCACTATCTACTCGCCCATCATTCGCAAACATTCTGCCGAGGTAAACAAACTTGTCCAATTGCTCCATTATATCGCTATCCAACATTAGCTGACATATTTCCTTTTCACATTTCCCATTGAAAACCATTACCTTTGTTTTGCCACTATTGATTTTCAGATCCACTCTTTCACTCACTTCTACAAATTTATTCAACATTCGTTGCATTTAGCTCATACTTTTAGCTACTAGTACTGCATCATCTGCATACATCAACACTTTTTTTATCAATTCAATGGTTAATATAGATAGTTTATTTATCTATCGTACTAATACCTCAGTTGATATTACCAATAAAAAATCAGTGCTTGACAGTTGATTCTTTTATTTCTACACTTACCAAACCCAGACTCTTCCCTGAGAAAAGTCAATCATGTGCCAAGGGCATACCGAGGGTAAGAAAGAAGAAATCGTTACACCGCTATGAAAATAATTCCAACGTATAGCTTATTAAATACTTTAATAATGGGACAGCAATAATTAAAGCATTTATAACTGACAGAACAATTGAGCATTTAAAATACATCGCATTAATGAAGAATAAACAATAAAAATGGCCATCCACTTCGAGTTATAACTAATCAAATAAAAGTAACTACCAAGCATGTCCGAAAAGTAACGTACAGTATTTACATTTGAAATTACATTCTTTTTTAAGTACTTTTCCCAGCTGGAGACAAAGGCAATAATTCCTTCCCGAAAAATTGTCCGCTTGATAATTAGAAAAAATTCATTACTGCATATCCAACTTCGTCATCATCTGAAAGATGTAAGCCTTTGATAAACACGTAATATTGTTTCTATACGTTTAATATTTGAATTTGCTAATGAAGTTTTTGGTCGCCCACTTTTTTTCATGTCGTTCAAACGTGTGTGTTGGCCTTGAAACTGAGAACACCACACAGGGATGTGTTTTGATGAAATAACCTTTTTTCCAAAAATTTCAACAGCCTCTTTATAAATTGCCATAGAAGAGAATTCGCAGATAAAACTCGAATGACGCAATAATAGGGAGTTTTATCTTGAACGATGTGTGCCACGTAGAGATGTATACCACCAACCACGCTTTATCATGTAGTACACTTATAATCATAGCAAAGATAATAACAGCGGAAAAAGAAATTAGTGTACCTTACTTTTGAGATGTCTCGTAGAAAATAATCGTATAGATTTATTTTAAATAAAATTAGTAGGAATTATACTCGTATGTAAGCAACAAACCAACGAACATCGTTCGTTTTCATAGTGTTTATGCGAAATGGTATGCAACAATTAGTTTGTTAAAAGTCATTCCTGAATTTAGATAAAATGCGAAAGGAGAATGTTTCGTCATCATAACGACGTAAGCACTCACACAGCAGCTCTGACGGTCAATTATTTAAAATAACAAAACATCAAATTAATTTCTCGTCGTCTTATAGCTCTGATTTATTATCAAATAACTTTTTGTTTTCTTATACAAAATAAAATGCGTGGTCTGGTTTTTAAGCCTAAGAATGCTGTTTAAACATAAAACAGCATGTTTTGGTAGAGCCTTTCTCTAAGTGAAAAAAATGCTTTCCAAAACTTTTAAAAAACAATAAAACTATTTATTCTTATTTTGTCAACTTCTTTTCTTGTATTTCCTAAGCATCTTTGCAGCCACTCTCGGATGAGTGTAGGAAGTTTGCATGGCCACATAAAATTTCTCAAAGTTTCCACTTGATGAAAAGATTTATCGTATTTTTGTAGCTACAGATTATTTGTGACACTTTGTGTTGGAAGGTAACGATTTTCAAAAACGGATAATGACCTACGATAAAACTTATGTACAATATTTTTCAACTAAGAATGACTTCACGAAGTTCAATCAACCGGTAAAGTTATGACAAAGTTATGTGACTTGATTTTTGTGGCTAAACTAATTACAAAATGCATAAGGCATAAAAATTTTTCTAAGAAAATAATTTCATTTCATGACAAAGCGAGGCGACTTACAGCTCATTTGACGAATACATCATTGACCAGAATGAGCTGGAAAATTATGGCGCTCTCCCTCTTATAGTCCGGAGTTAACCTCGAGTGATTTGCACTTATTCGGACTCTTAACGCGGTCCTTGGAGGAAGCAACGTGCGATGTCCTCCAGTGGCTACAGATTCAGCTTTAACAACGCGATAGAATAAATGTGTTTCAGTTGAAAGAGAATACTCTGACAAGCAATAATAATTTTGTTAAATTTCGACAGGTTGTTTCTTAAAAGAATAAAATGCATGTCAACCTTGAACGACCCTTGTATAATATAGAAATCATTAAACTACATAAAAATCTCAACAACTCGGTAATGTTCCTTAAAACATAATAAGATTATGGATACACGACGCAGTCTTAATTTATGCCTTTAGAATTAGTTTCATTTTTATTTTAAAGTATACTTAAAGTTGTTATAAGTTATATGTTATAAAATAAATTTGTCCTGCTTCATTTTAATATTATTAATCAAATAATTTTTAAATTGGTCCTTTCAATAATTTAAATTAAAAATAAATTTGTGAAAACATTAATGTAGGGCTTCAAGCTTTATCATAAACAGAAAATGGTAAAAATTAGATCAAAATTATTTTAACGTTCCCTGAAATTTTTCATGTAAAGATGATGTACTTTTGGAAATTTTAAGATTATCCTAAATCAATAAAAGCGGGGATTTTCATTTGATAACTTGAGATACTATCAATAGAACCTTTCTACTGGAATTAATATTTTAGCTAGATTTTATTTTCACGTAGTGAATTTCCACGCTGACCGACCCTACCGAAACTTATAATGAAAATCACCGTGACAGCGAGATCGACAAACAAACTCAAGATAGCGAGTCTTTTAAGTCCCCTTTAAAATAGAACAAAAGCAACGATTTAAAAGGTAATAAATGTATCCTGAAGAAATCTAAAATAACAGTTAATTGCGCTTGTTATAAAATTATTTACGAACTCTAATTTGAATTCTTCTTAATGCTGTTAAAACTAATAATTAAATTCACTTGTCATTTTGAATACCAAAATATGTGGACAAGTACTACTTCGATTACTTAAAAACGCTATCGGTAGCAGAAAAAGAAAGGGATGTAGAAATAAGGGTGGCGTTAATGCGTGCCGCCTTTTATCGGCAGTAAAATTAGTATACCTAGTGTGCAGACGTCAGCAGAGTGTTTGGAGTTTTTGATAAAGCTCGGGATCGCCCCTCATGGGCAGACAATGGTTTGCGGTGGATTGGCCGCCCCCGGCAAGCTGTAAACAAGCCGAACTGCCGTCTACCAAACCTTATTCTCGGGACCCTACTCGTTGTCGCGTAACGCATTAACACCGCCCGATTTTCGAGGAAAACTGCCACAAGTAACCGCCAACTTTTCTAGAGGTCCAGTTTACGAACGAAGAATTTCGCACCAAAAGGACGGCTATATGGCTTACAATTTGCACGCAGCCTTGATTCCGATCATTCGATCGTCGTCATCTGTTAAAGCCATTGCTTTAATGAGGACGCTTGTTTTCTCCCCAAGCTTGTTTCCTCTATTGCTATAGTTTCTATCATATGATGTGTTGTTTTACAGTACATTTCCGTAAGACTACTAGAGGAAGTGTTAAGACCTTCATTCAAATAGATATGCAAATTGCCGCAAGGAACACGAGATAAAAGTGATATCTTATTTCCACTCAAGTCAAGAGAGTGCTTTTATTCGAAGTAACAATTTTTGCCACTAAAGACTAAAAATACGAATTACCTTTTATTTTGTGAAATTTATTAATGTTATGCTACTGAGGATAAACAAAGTTAATCAAATAAAATTATACGACACCTCAGAATAGACAAAAATTTCGAACTATAATGAGAAGCTAAGACAACGCTTTAAATAAAATCCGGAGGTAACGTGGCGCGAGCAGCGGCAGGTCGTGGCAGTTTATCAGACCCATCCGTTCAATCAGGAAGACAGAGGATGCAGGTCGAACGCGAGTCAGCAGGAGTTAAAACGTTTATTCCCTAGTATAAAAGGGTGCAAAAGAGAGATGTAAAATATCGTAAATGAAACTTTCTCTCTGAATACCACCGTCTGCCAGAGTTTGCTTCCACCTCAACGACTCCCAATGCCTTTAAATGCCGCCGATGGGGACCGAACGGCGAAAATCATTGCGGGATAATGACATTAAACTCATTAAATCAGAATAAGGAGCTACGATGCTTTTTACCGGCTTTATAAGCTTGACTGGATATCTGAGTAGTTTTGCGAAAAACGCAGGAAGAAAGGAGATAAAATAACTGGAAAATAACTAAGGTGCGTGTCACTCACTAATTTTCCTTACTAAAGTAGCGATACCGCCTCGAAACAACTCTTAATGCAATTTTCATCCTTTAGATGCTTTATAAATAGATTCGCATCAAATATCAGGTAATATAAGAAAAGATTCCTAAAGAAATATAATCAGTACATAATTAGCAAACATTTATACCAATCTGACATTGTGAAAAGTACGAAATTTATATTTCAAATTTTTAATTTTAATTAACCACTAATCGAATTTTTAGATTTCCTAACAACAGTTGGAGATTATACATTGCATTAAATAGTAATAACAAATTTTAATTGTTACTGTAATCTTCCTAAAATTAAGATTTAATCCACACCGAACTATACCGGGTGACCCCAAAGTCATACAGGATACCATTTTATTTCTGCATAACAGAAATTAAAATTCCGATTATATTTAGTTGCTTGGGGTGCATATTTTTGTTAAAATACAAATTTCTCCAAAATTGACTCTAAGTTTCTTAATTTAATTAGCATTCTTCATAGTTTTCTAAAATATTCTAAGAGAACTTAAAACCCAATTTTCAATAATATATCACAAGCTCTCACTTGTTTCTAAAATGTGGTTTTATTGTCGTTCAAGACACTCTGGTAAAATTATTTCTTTTCCCGCCAAACAGCATACCCTAGGCATTACTATCACTTAAAATCTTGTCTCTGTCAATTACTGTTAGACTGTGGTTGAGGAATAATTAAGTACAAGTACAAAACGTATAAAGACTTTTCATGAATATTTTCTCTTTACTTTTGAATACAATCTCCTTTTAACTCGATACATTTATTTCTATGGTATTCACGCATCTTAATGCCTTCAGTATAGGACGTTTCGTTTTTGTCTTTTAAATAAACTTCGGTTTTTGCAATTACTTCAGAATTTATTATTTTTTCTCAGCGAGACAAGTTAAATTTGTTGAATAGAGTGCGTATAATGTTCAATTCTGGGTTTCTAAGTTGGCACGCTACCTTGATGAACGAGCACTTTCATCTATGCTTCATTTTTATTTCAACATCCAAATGATCTAAAACTAATGTATTACACTATCCAGTTATCTTTAAGATATTTGATCAATATTATACCATGCGCAGTCGCTATGAGTATTTCTGAACGCTTTCGCCGCTAAAAACCGATAGTTTTAGTTGTTTTTTGGTTTTACACGTATAGCGTTAAAACCATGTTTTATCAAACTTACTTGCACTGCAGCAATACACGTCCAAATGATGGTTTGATATAATAACCTTAGTTAGATTTTGATCGACAATTACAAATCCCGGTACCCATCTCGCAGAAAGATTTTTCAAACTTAAATATTCATGCAATATGAGCTTAACACTAGCATACGAAATATATGTCATCAACTATCTCACTGGTTGTCAATCTAAAATCTTTCAATGCAATTCCAAGTACTTTTCTGATATTCTCTTCAGTCTGTCACATTTGGACGACCAAAACGATTCTATCGGAAGGAGCAGATTTGCCTAAAGCTTTTTGGTGGGTGAGTGAGTGGGTGGGTGCGTGTGTGGGTGCGTGTGTACGTGCGTGTGAGTGTGTGTGCGTACGTGTGTATGTGTGTGTGTGTGTGTGTGTGGGTATGCGTGTGCTGGTGCGTGCACATATGCGTGCGCGTTTGCGTGTGCGTGAACGAGCGCGTGTGCGCGTGCATGCGAGAGTGGGCATTCGCGTGCGTGTGCGTGTGCTATGCGTGTGCATGTACGTGTGCGAGTGAGTGTGCGTGTGTGTGTACGATGCGTGTGCGTGTGCGTGTACATGGGTGTGCGCGTGAGCGTGCGCGCAAGCGCGTGAGCGCGTGCCAGCGCGTGCGTGCGCGTCAGCGTGCGCGTGCGCGTGGGCGTACATGTGGGCGTGCGTGTGCGCGTGCATGTGCGTGTGCGTGTGCGTGTGCGTATACGTGTGCGTAAGCGTGTCCGTGAGCCTATGCATGTGCGTGTGCGCGCGCGTGTGCGTGTATCCCGGTCCGCGTGTCCGTGTGTTCCTGTGTCCGCTCTGTGTGTTCGTGTAAGCATCTCTTACGTATATGAAGAACAGTATAGTTGTGTTTTGGATCAAAATTTTCGTTATCCAGTTTTTAGCGGAAATACACGTTTTCAGGTTCCCTGAATGCGAAAAGCATGTTTTTAGGAATTGGTCTGTGTGTGTGTGTGTCCGTGTGTCTGTGGTCCGTGTACCCGTGTGTCCGTGCGAGCTTGGATGTGTGTCTATGTAGGTGTGCATGTTTGTGTGTGCATATTAGTGTGCATATGCGTGTGTGTATGCGTGTTCGTGTTCGTATGTGTATGCGTTTGCGTGTTCGTATGATAGCGCGTGCGTGTGCATGTGCGGGCTTGTGGGTACGTGAGTGTGTTCGTGTCTGCGTGCGTGCGTGCGTGTGTATGGGTGTGTGTGGGTTTGTGTGTGTGTGTGCGTATGTGTATGGGTGTGTGTTTGCCGGTGCACCCGATAACTCGAAAACCCAAAGTCCTATAAGAACAACACTTTACGTTTCCGTTTATATCTATCGTAACACATGATTGCGACAATTTCACTGAAATGGGATAACCGGAAGTGCTGCTTCATTCTTGGCATTTTTTGGGTTTTTGAGTTTTCCGTAATCAACTCTAACGAGGTTTTTGAACCTACTATATTTCTTAGACGTTTAGTACCCTTTCATATAATGTATTTTGCCTAAGTCCAATAACGGGAAGTACTTTCACCGTTAAGTCTGAATAAAATCACTATGAAACTATAAACGCTAGCTAAATGAAAATTTATATTTGAAGTCACAATGATCTTTTTGTTCTAAATTAAGAATTTGATCAAAATCGAATAATCGGAAGTACCACTTTATTTCTGTCATTTTTAGAAATTTTCCGAATTTTTTTTTCGATATTTCCTTGAAGTCGGCTACAACGATTTTTTAAATTTTATTTGATTTTTTAGACATTAAAACCCTTTCATATAATGTAGATGGTTACTCAGAAAAATTTCCCTAAATCGAGAAACCGGAAATACTTTCACCATTAACTCTGAATTAAATAACTATGAAACTAAAAGTCCTAACTAAATGAAGATTTATAAATGAGGTCATATTCGATCTTTCCTGTACAATCAAAAATTTGGTTAAAATCGAATTACCAGAAGTACCACTCTATTTCTGTCATTTTTAAGTATTTTCGGAATTCTTCGTTTTCACAATTTTCTTGAAATCGCCTCTAATGATATTTTTTAAAATAAGTATATTTCAGCTACCTAATTTAGGTTTATATTAACCAAAGAGATTCTCTAATAAATTTTTGAAAATCAAGTAACCAGAAGTACTTGGAGTATTAGTTCTGAAGAACATCTCAAAAAGTAATCATCATGTGTAATTCAAAAACTATATTTAAGTTTCATGCCTTCCATACATAAGACGGCAAGAATTTAATTAAAATCGAATGACCGGAGATGCCACTTTATTCTTGCGATTTTCAAGTCTTGCGATTTTCTCGAAAACGTTTTTAACAATTTCTTTGAAACTTGCTACGATACTTATGTCTTTGATATCCTTTTACGTGAGCTTCGAGGTTTTCCTGAAAAAATACGTTGAAGCGAGTTATCACAGACAATCTCTTGAGTTAAGCAGGGTTTTGTGTGTCCAGTAACTTGAATGGGCTATCGTTACAATTTTCATTCTGAAAATTAAAGGTAAATAATATATAAGTCATTTGTGGAGATTTTCATATTAGTATATCTATGTACATAAAAGAAGGTCGTGTGTTAACTCACGCCAGATTTTTTTTCAATATAATCCCCTATATAATTAATAATTTTACAGCCTTGTAAAAATAATCTAAAGGTTTCCTTTCCCTCAACATATTCCACTACAACCTGTCATGGTCTCACCCTGACACGTTAGTATTTATTTCTATTCCGCGTATATTTATTTAAGTGCTCCCTGTACATATCCGTGTATAATTTCTTGTCTGTCAAATATGTATAGGATTTGTAATTCTAGTAATCAAAATTCGTTTCTGTGGGTATTTCGGGATAGTTATCATAATGAATAATTATTTTTGTTATAATATTTGTATTTAAAAACAACGCTTACTTATAATTAGTTCGAATAATTTAAAGGATTCCTTGCATATAATTTATATATCCAGTAAATATCGCTATCTGGTGTTAAGGTGCGTGAATATAAAACTTCGTTTTAAAGCTTTAAATTCAATAGAATACGAGTCCTCATCTTTCACTTTTTTTGTTAAGTTTTGGGTGTGGATTGCCTTGAACGAACATTTGTGACTTCCTTTTGTTAACTTTTAAACATACTATGTGACGAGTTGGAATTTCTTACTCTTATAGTTAAAAAAGGCGTTGTTCATTTTCGATACAACGGCAAGCTCTAATTAATTGTTGTTTATTTGATAATTAATTCGTTTTGGTCTACACTTTTTAGCTTGACTGATAGGACCTTATTCTTCTGGCTCTAATTATTACAATGTATTACGCGGGCTTTTGATGGTTGTTATATGCTAAAGTGGTGATGTAGCGCTAGCTGCTCATTAAGTCTTTTGGACATATGCAGAGCCGAAGAATGCATTACTTAAGGTAGTAAAAAATTTTAATTTGTTCATCGCTAATTACTTGAATAATGATACCGACATCATTTGTATCGTCGAGTCATGACCTGTCTAACATGTGCTGATCCTGATAAGTTTCGGTAAATTCGTTTGTGTTTAAAATGTAAAGTTTTGCTACAAATTTCACGTAATGTAGACAAAATTGCTTGTTATCTTCTTAACTACAAGTACCCATTCTGTAAAATAATTGCGTCAACGTTTAATTACTTTCCAAAAACAACACATTCCTATTTCAACTATAATCAATAGCTTCTTAATCACTGCAAAATATAAGATTATGGTAACTTACTTTAGATGACTTTTTTGGTATCTTTATTGCATGCATTGTTTAGCTCGTTCTTGCGAATATTTGTTTTCTTGTCCATTTTATAAATTTGTTTATAATTTACTGACGCTCTTATTCTTGACGTTCCCTAAGTAATGAAATTTTAACTATCAATATTTTTGTATTGCTTGAGCCTATTTTTGACTAACGAACGTATTGTTCATTGTATTTTTTCTTATGTAACTATATTATTTAAATTTAAAGAAACGTTATATCATACTCATTAGATACGAGGTCTCAGCATAATACTCCAGGTTAGCTTTGATGTATAAAAAGTACTTCAGATATCGTTTCGCTTGTAAAATGCGTCCTTTATCAGGATATAAAATACCGTTGAAACTATATATAATTTTTTGTACATAATAATGTTATGCTAATTATTACTCATTATACTAAGGGTTTGAATAAATACCCATTTATTTGTTTAAATCAATTTGTTCTAATTTCTCAAATCCTTCCCTTTTCTGCTTCGAATGAATTTAGGATTTCTTTACTGCTCCGAATACTGGACAAGTACTGCAGATGATCCTTTTTTTTTATTTTGTAGGTGGACATCTTGTCGTTCATGTGTTACCTATTGCTGTTAATGTGAGCGACTGGCGCCCTAATCATACTGTACGTTTCTTACCTTTAGTTTAGGAAAGCGTCGACTTAATTCGAGTCAGAAGATTTTCGCCGAGAATAATATTTTATTATTATCTTTTTTTACCACCATAGCTCACACTATACCCCCCTTCTCTACCGCTTTGCTGCTGAGCTAGTTAACGTGGCAAGCCGCTTGCATCTCACTATCGTCCAAGCTCGTGTTGCAAATTACATCTTTGTACTTGAGATACACAAATAACTGTTTTACCTCGGAGGTTTCATTAAAATAGCGTCAATATTTATTACATGAATACACAATTTACCTCATTCTCTCATATCTTTATTTTGAGTTTTTACATCGAGAATGAGCCTTGTAATTTGTTTTTGAATAAAAGTATTTCAATTCATTTAGTTTTGTAAAGTGTAGAAACTCGGAGATTTCGAATGATCTTTTTTTAATGTTTTCAGAAGACCCTTAATTTTGATTGCTTGAAATAAATACAAACTCCGGTAAAATAAAAAGTTCAAACAAATTTAAAAAAATTATTTGTAGGCTATTATACATATGAACACATATTGTCGGATCGGAACCCGCGACCTCTCGCTGGGGAACAAGGACACTAACCAAGCTTCTAATCGCTGTCCCAAACTAGTAATTAAAATTGACTTTATATGTTTTTGATTTTATCACTATAATATGCTTGTTTTACTTATTAATGGTATTAATTTAGTTTTTATACCAGTGTGATAAAAATCGAATTTAAAAACTTTATTTTGTTGGACTATGATGATGTTTCAATCTCTAGAGAATAAAGTTAAATGTTTGGTTCGGCACTTAACGTTTTTGTGCGTGATATAATTTATGTTGTAACTTGATTTATGTGTAAATATTTGATAAATTTATATATCACAAAAAGCATTTATAAATTATATATTTATATAAGGAAATTCTGAAACTTATACCTTTATACAGGGTACGCCAAAAGTCCCGGAACGGTCAAATATCTCTGTTTCCTGCAAAGCGATTTTTTTCAAATTTGGTATGTGTATACACTAAAGAGCAA
>JAHWXV010013974.1:0-13787 GCA_024586415.1 Phrixothrix hirtus | reverse complement strand
CGGGAACAACCAAAAATCGCAAGGCGCTAGGTCAGGACTGTAGGGTGGGTGAGGCAAGACATCTCGGAACTGCAGCTTCTGTAACGCGGCGGTTGTCCCACGACTTGTGTGCGGGCGAGCGTTATCATGGTGAAGGATCGCTGTTGTTTGTGGACACATTCTACACAGACGTGCACGCAAGTGTTTTAATGTCTGTACGTAGCGTGCGGAGTTGACTGTTGAGCCATGTTCCAAACATTCGATCAGAACAACACCAGCGCTGTTCCAAAAAATGGTGACCATAACTTTGCCAGCTGATGGCTGTGTTTTGAACTTCTTGGGCAGAGGGGAGTTCGGGTGTCTGTACTCTGCACTCTGACGTTTAGCCTCTGGGTCATAATGATGTGCCCATGTCTCATCTCCAGTGGCGATTTGACTGAGGAAGTCATCTCCCTCTGCTTCGTATCATGCCAAATTTTGTTGACAAATGTCCATTCGGGCTTGTTTCATTTCGACAATCAACTGACGAGGCACCCATCTGGTACACACTTTCTTGAAACCAAGTTCGTTCTTTACGATATGATTCACTGTTCCAAGAGATCTGGAAAGTATGGTTGCAATATCCCTCTGCTTAATGCGCCGATCTGCAGGAATCATTTCATCCACGCGTGCTTTGTGCTGTGAAGTTGATGCCGATTGCGGCCGTCCACTGCGGTCTTTGTCTTTCAACGTAGACGTGCTAGATCTTCGTTATGAGTTCTCCTTACCCACCTTTTGACAGTGCTAACGTCCACACATGCTTTCCATAAACCACACTCATTCAACGGTGGATATCGATAGGTGGAACACCTTCACCGTTAGAAATTCAATTGCGGCACGCTGTTTTAACCATACGTCCGTACAGGTCGTCATTTTGCCTCAGTTATAGTTTTGACAACTGACGCCTTTTTCTTAAAGATTAGGTTATTTACCTATAACTAGATCAGATTTTGTTGTAAAATATTATTATTTGTTATTTGTTATTATTTGTTTGTTGAATAACATAATACACAAAAGTTTTAAAATGATGTTTTTAATAAACAAAAATAGCTATCATCCATCCAAAAGTCAACTTATTGTCAAAAGGCGTAGTAAAAAGAAATCCATTATTTTTTGCATGAAATTTAAGGCTTTATTTAACATAGTTAGAATTATTTAAATCAAATATGCACCGTTTTGTTTGATAACTTGTTGCCATTTTGAAGCTAATTGCATTATGCCTCTCTCATACAAACCCTCGTCCCTTTTGGCAAAAAACTGCGACAGTCGATTTTCATAAGCTTCTCTTGAGGTGAATTTTTCACTAGAAAAATCATTCGCCATAGACAGGATCAGGTGGTAATCACTTGGTGCCGGGTCCGGACTATAAGGTGGATGCATAAGAACCTCCTAACTAAGCTTCTGGAGCTTCTGATAAGTCACTATCAATGTGTGTGGCCTGACGTTGTCCTGATGAAACACAATTCCTTTCCTATTGGCCAAAGCTGGCCACTTCTGGGCGATTGCTTCCTTTATACGGTCCAATTGTTGACAGTGTAGGTTTGGATTGAGAGTTTGACTATAGGTGAGCAGCTCATAGTAAATGATTCCCTGCCAATCCCACCAAACACACAGAAAAACCTTCCTGACCGCCAATCCTGGTTGGCCACAGTTTGCGTCGGCTCACCGCCATCCGACCACGAGCGCTTTCGCTTGACATTGTCGTAAGTTAACCCACTTTTCATCACCAGTCACCATCCGCTTCAGAAATGGGTCGATTTTGTTGCGATTCAAGAGCGATTCGCAGCTGGAAATTCGGTTCATGAGGTTTGTTTGCGTTAACTCGTGTGTCACCCATAGATCGAGCTTCTTTTTATATCCAACCTATTCGAGTGGTTCCAAACGATTTTTTGTGCAATGTTTAACTCCTGGGAAATCGAAACAGTACTTGCATGACGGTTGGACTCGAAGATTTCCATTATTTTATCGACATTTTCGACAATTGACTTTCCAGAGCGTGGTGCATCTTTGACATCAAAATTACCGGAACAGAATGAACCAAACCAAAACTGCGCGTGATTGGCTGTTATAGTATCAAGATCGTAAACACTATTCACATTTTCAGCCGCCTGGCTTGCGGTTTCGCCTTTATCGAAGAAAAACTAGAATATGGCGTATTTTCTCTTTGCTGGTGTCCATCTTTGACGCGCGCTCAAAAAATACTGAGTCAAGAAATCACAAAATTGTCTGAAATGTTTTTTTAGTACGAAATCTTATCTTTCTAACACCATCTAATCGCGCTTAGACAACGCGAGATACAGATTTCTAAAGCCTATAAGCGCGTCTAAAAATATTAAGACTTTGGTCACTTATTTGTGAACACCCGGTATATATTTCCGTGTAGTATTAATAAAATCCAATTGGCAAAGTACCAATCTAAGCTGTACGTCAAAGATTGTTTTGTAACCTTATAAAGAATACAATTCCATTTTACGAACCATTATGAAAACCTTATAATGTTATAAAAATTAGAAGCATTCTGTTAAATAAACATATTCAACAATTCTCGCTTGAAGGCCAACAAGTTTAAAAATATACATTGACCTCTCTCTCTCGTCTTCGCCCCTTCAATTTCAAGGAGAAAGGACTTCACTTCACGAGTACCGCTCGTATAAATAAGAAGTAAAGCTGCTTCTTTGATAATGCGTGTCGTCAGGATAGTTAAAGAATAGTTGAAAAGTACCCGTATGTCGATTTAAGGGATTAAGTAGTGTCCGCTTGATCTGTTTCCGCCTAGGGAGAATTTCTAATACAGGGTCGATTCCAACTTCCTATCAATTGGAACCGAAAAGGTCATCCTGATAAGGTTGTATTATAAATACGATAAAATAAATATCCGAGACCGCCATCCGCAATCTCCAATTTCTCCGAGAATAATTTAATCTTCAGATCACCAAGCAAGTGATAAAATCTCGTTAATTAACTTCCGTCAATGTCCACCCCTCGCTAAATTATTCCGGCTGGGGCAAACCAAATGATCACGTAAAACTACGGGACGGGTCCGTAAGACTACAACTAAAAGACAAGCGTTTGTAAATGTTTACTTTATAATATTTAGGTCATTACGGCCAACTTCTTTGTTCATTTTAACGTAGTTTAATTTTAGGAACACAAGGACTGCTTGAATTAGAAATAATATCTATTCGCTCCCGTTAATTATTTGTGCGAGAACCTGTAACTTTTTGATTGTATATCCTATTATTTTATTGCTCACTATATCCAATTTTAAGTACAAATCTTATTTTATTATTATATGATAACCTATACTTTCTTACAGGAATTAGTTATCATTTTTAGCATTTAATTAGTTAAGGTAAACCGTCGTAATTCTACCTGATCGAGAGTGAAGCCCAACGATGTCCACAGAAAGGACTAATTTAATGTAAGTCAATATCAACGTAATTTTAGGTAAAAGTATTGGAGATCGGTCTCTTTATTTTCCGAACTACCAAAGATCCGTTAATTATTATTTAAAGATAAGGTGGCGCCCTTATCCAAGACTGTCGCACCCTTCTTCACGATTAATTATCGACCTTAAAACCCCTACGCAAAATCCTTGAATTCTAACTTCCTGAAGTTTCTTGCAATCGTAAGACCAACCCCGATTTCCACTGTAGTGGCCGGAGCAAACTTTTAATTCAAGGACTTATCCATCTTGCCATCTTCAGGGGCGTAGGACCAGAAAACCCCTTTATAATGGAAAAACAATGGATTTCCTTTTACTACATCTTATATTATTGATTTATTTCATCTTTAAAAATTTTAATAATTTACACCTACCTACCTATGCAGCTTGTTTTGTGTTGCAATATTTGACGAAAAAAATCGTTAAATAAATAATTCTTTAATTATAAGGAATCTAATAATTTTCAACTGGATTTTCCTATAATTTAAAGTTAAATAAAATATTACCAGTCAATCACATGGAAAATAATTTGCATTTATTCTTTGATTCTATATTAACTAGAGAAGAACCTAATTTCTCTTATATAATTGGGCATCAAGCGGCGAAATAGTATATTACGATACAAGATCGATAAGTGCCTTACTATATATAGGTTGAGAAGGAGTTAGAAAAACGGAACTCAAAGGTTCGAGTTTTGTTAATTTTCGAGACATGTTGTACTAAGTTACTAAAGCACGATCGTGTGTGGTACACTATTTTTTGCGCTAACAACAACTATCAACAAATTACATTTGGTATCAAACCTTTACTCCGTTTCACAACAGTGCTAGTACCGTTATTAAACATAACGTGCTTGCTACAGTGGCATTTCTATGACAATCACAACAGTTCGGGAAATATATTAGTAAGTGACATAGCTAATAAATGTACAAAAACAGGCTGGTAACGCAAAATGGTTATAAACGAAACAAGGGAAACCTTAATAAAAACTAAAAAGCTTTTGTTTACTGTTTATGGTGATTCTTCCCCTTCATATATCACTATAAAAGAATAGTCAAAGCAATTTCGTTTAGGAAAGAAGCCAGTTCTAAGAGAATCTCTCCCTGGAAGGCTCATGAAAGCGAATGGATGCAAAATAATTAGCAGCAAAATGCAATCTTTCCCGAACTGCTTTATTTCAATTTCAGCATAAGCGTCTTGACATGTGTAGGATGGGGTTCAAAACTGCTGGCTCACATCGATGCTTTCAAAGATTACAATCAAACTTGTGACTTAAAAGAATTGAGTCTTGGGGTTAATATAAAGGAAATTAACTGGCAATATGTAGAGAAATAAATAAACGTTTTACTTTTCTTTTACTCAATCAGGGCTGTATGTAATTTTAGCCACAAAATCTTATAAAATCGTTGTGATTGAAATTACAGGGACGTATCAAGGAATAAAATCGTTTAATCACTTTAAACTTATTTTACAGCACATTTTAGGTAGTTGAATATAATATTTTGTATTTAGCGCGTACTAAAGAGTTATCCATGGCAATATATTCAATAAAAATTTCCAGTCATGATTTTAGGGTAAATTTTTAGTGTAAAGTATTTCTTAATATTTAATACATATTTAACTTTGTTATATTGTCAAGATATTTCAGTTAAAGTTCAAATTCCAGAGCAACCTTTTTATTGTATTTTTAGAATTATTTGAAAGTGTCTTGTCGCGTGCCAAAATATTTGTGTCGGAACATCATGACGACTGACAACGTAGAATCAGATTTATCGATATCACAACAGTGAAGTAAGGGTAGGTCGACGAGAATATAGTGTTCAAACATTGCACTGGCTAAGGCAAAATCGAGAATTAAAGGCGCCACCAATTTTAATCGCAATTGCATAGGATACCTGTATATAAAATGGTGAATCGTCTTACCTACACCGGACAAGGGTTCTCCGGGAAGGGGCACATCTCCTGATGCTAAAAGGTTAATATTTATGTTGATATAATTGACAATTCAATCAGTTGATTAACAAGATGGAGTCCTTTTGACTTTATTGTATATGGAAACACGGATATTGCCATTATGATGATACCTGAGACTCAAAAATGTCCAAGAACTGCACTTAAAGCAATATTTTGAATTGATGAAAGAACTTATTTTTAATGCACTCGGTATACAAATAAATAAAAATTAATTCAGCTCTCAGTTCGTAAAAACGTATGCCAGTAATTAAAGTTGAGTTCAATAATTAAGAGTGAGGAAGTGTTATTATCTCCCCCTCGTATGTTTAATCAAATACAACCTGATAAACTAAGTCTTTGTCATAAATTCAACGAAATATTTCTTAACACATTTATGGAAACAAATAAATGACATTCAGAACTACAAAAGTAGGGCGCATCCACACGTAATCAATTCTTATACTAATTCTAGATTTTAATGACAAGATACGTAAACTGTAGACACTCAAACGTGTGAAAATTGACCAACACGAAGGACGTTACGACTAACTGTATATAATCACCCTTGTTAGAGGTAACAAAAGTAGGTATACCGAAATTTGAGCTGAAATCCTTTTATTAAATTAGTTGTAGTGAAACAAAATTATTGTTAAATAGTGTTATTTACAAGCTATAAAAACTTCTACACCAAATAATTAGAAAATACGCATTGAACAAAATATGTCTCGGTTGGAGTAATGTATGTAACTGAAATTACTTTTAACAGATTTATTAATTCCTGCTGGAGTTATGAGTTTCGCGGGGCAACGATAATAATCACTAAAAATTTAACAATTGGGTTCTTAGTAAGAATGTTTGAAATAGAAAACGATAGTAATGTGCCTGTGAAGATGAGTAGCAATAAGCTCTCGGACAACACGGTACGGAATAAAAGTAGATGATTTACTACTCTTTAGTAGAACAAGTTCGAATAGCTTTAAGACCAAATTAGTTGGCCTTTGCACCCAATTTATCCACCAGAATCATCATTTTGAGGAAATGCACCCCTTACGTAGAATTATTGACCCTATGACCCAATGTGCAGCTTCGCGCGCCATTAAAACGAGAACTGGAGCAGAATACGTTCTTTTAATCATTTTTAAAATTTCACATCAAGAACGGGACGCGAGTTTAAAATCCGTCTGTACGCTAAGATGGTTGAAACCGAAGCCACTCTAACGAAATGTGTGGTTATTATTAACCAATTAATAGTCATCTAAAGACCGATTTAGGTGAAATTAAATTTAAAAATAGTGCAAATTTCTTTCTTAAAATTTTATTTTCAACAGCATGAATTTTAATATATCCAAAAGATGAACCTCTTATTTTATTAATTATACTGGTTTTATGTATAAACTCAAATGATATAAAATTGGAATCAAACAAAACTTCGTAATAAAGGTTAATTGGATCATGAAAACCTTGCGAATTATTTTTACTAAAATGGAATTTATTTTTAAGATAAATGCAATAAAGCGACATAACTAACTTATGCGTTACTAATTAAATTAACAAAAAAGAGTATTTTAAAAAATTCTATCTCCAATGACGTAATTACGGTGTTCGTCTGGCAACGTTACCTTTATGAGGTAGCCTTCTTTTATAATAGGGTACTAATTAATTTAATAGCCTGATTTTTACGTTGCTTAGATGTAGAGTATATCAATTGAGAGGCTATTGCTATCTACACCCTTAAAAGATAACCTACGGTGACGAACCCCAAATAATTTTAACAATGAACTCGAAAGTTCATTGATATTAAATAGCTTGTATAAGATACTCTATTTTTGAATGTGATTTAATCTTTTAGGTGAATACTTGTTGTTAGAGGGGATTTACAAGAATGCACAGTAAATATTAGAAGTTCACGCAAAGTAGTGTTATTACAAACAGATATGCAATTTTTGTAATTTATAAATTGACACGAGACTTACGAACAAATATTTATTTACTAAGCCCTAAGAGAAAATTAGAATATTTAGGTTCATTTCAAGCTTTATACGTATAATAGTATTCAAAAGGAACCACAGTGTCAGATAAATGAACACTAGACCTTTTTCTCGCCCTCATAAATACTTGTACATTTCGAATTTAGTTACCGTTCATATATCTTATTTAAATAAACTTCTTGTTTACAATCATGTTAGGTAACCCCGTGAATGCTTTTATATAAGTTATTTAAAAACTGCAATAAAGATTAATTTGTTTCACTGTTACCCCTTTTTAACATTAAACGGAAGGCTAGCCTTGTTAATATGTGTCCTCTTCGCTTGTTATCACAACTCAGACATAACTTTGAACCTACGACTTTCGATATCGGTCCCGTAGTATACCTTCGGATTTTTGAATTGTATCTTTGGATAGGTACAACCCAAATTCTGGCTCGAATAATTAGGATCTCGGTGGAATAGCCATCTGCGAAATTTTTCTATTATCCGACCTAGGTGGGTCTTGCTTCATTCGAATGTAACCATTTGAATGAACAGTGAATTTATCTTAACATGCACTGCGTAAAGTTCTGGAGAAAAAAGGAATGGGAAGTACTGAGTTATAAAATGGCTAAGAACTTTACTTATAAAATCCAGCTCGTATCTCAGGATGTGGGTTCTAGGAATAATTGTTTAGTAAGCCTTCGCTAGAGGGCGCCAGACAAATTACAATTAATTTGCCAGATCTTAAAAATAATAAAAAGATGAAATTTGCTAGAAAAGACTTACTTCGCAATTGTAGTTGCCTTGCATAAGAAACAGAGATGATAACTCGTATAAAAATAAGAACATAATTTGTTAAATAATAAGTTAAATCACAAAATTGATCAAAATTCAAAAGTTTAAAATTAATATTGCTTAAACGTAGTTTTATAGATAGCCTCTCTTAAATAAAAATAATAATGTAGTAAATTTTCAAGCAATTATTAAGCATATTTACGATACTGATACGTTTGTTGTGTCAACTTGGTCTAATCTCAAAATAGCGGAATGCTGCCTCGACTGTAATGTAATACTGAAGCTGACTTCTGGAAAACACTAATGTTTGCTCGAATAAACCTATAAAAAGAGAAAGAGAAACAGTAATCGTTCTAATAGGTAAAATAATGTCAGTATAAGTTAGCACAACAATTAGTTACTGATAACTATGTGAATTCTTAATTATTGCTTGATTAAAATTTATACAATAATAATAATTGAAATGTAAAATACTTAGTTGAAAACCCAATAATAAAATTTAATGAATGTAAATTATGTAATTTAGAATCTAATTTTTTTATCCGAAATATTTAAAAACCGTTAATTTTGAAAACCCATCCGTAAAATTTGAATTCAAAATTAAAAATTAAAGCCATTATATGATCAATGGATAGGCAAATTCAATAATTAACTAAGAAATTCTAGGTGACTCAAAATGGAGTGCTCAGATTAACAGCTTCAAAAATCAACTCCTCTGACTCTCTGAAACCTTCATGAAAATTAGTGGAAGTCAGATTAGTTTAACAATAAAATACGTTGAATTTTAAATAAAAATTCTTGATTTACTGCAAATCAAGTACATATGGAAAATTTTGAAGAATTTAAACTAAAAATAATGAAATATAATGGATGCTAATTTTATACAAGCATTTTATTGTGAAGCTTAGCTAAGAAGAAAGAAAAATAAAGTGTCATTACCCATAAGTCCGCAAGCAGACTCAGTTTTCCCGAAAAGATATGAAATTCAAACTTCGGAATAAGAATTTAATCGAATTTACCTGTATTAATCAATCAATATGAAATTAAATATGAAAAATTAGTATTTAAATAAAGATCACTAATTAATTAATGTGTTCTGTAGAATTTAAAATAGAAGATAAATCGAATATTAAAGCATATTTCAATATCCTTGAGTAAAAATCTAAAACCCAATGTCAACGTTCCGTAACCTTAGAATAATACCTTGAAAGAATGATTAAAAATGTTAGAGTAATATTGAAATGCAAAAATATTTAATGAAATAATTAAATATGAATTGTTTCTTTTAAATTTCTATATTTTATAATACAAAATGATATATTAGCATTTTTTAAATTTTAACCCAATCGGATCTTGCTGAAGTTCGCTTGTTTAAACTTTCTCATTGCTGGTGAACGCGATCCTTTGCATAACTGCATTTTTTATGTAAACTGTTTTCATATATCTTTTAAATGGTTACTGCTGCCTATTTAATGCTTTTATTGCTACAATTAAACACTAAGTTACAAAAGGTTTGCCCTTTTTGATCCGTACTTTCTAAATGCGTATTTTTAACATTTTCGAAAAGTTTCTTAAAATATTAAATTACGGGAACCTTTCTGTATCTATATACATATAAACAAAGTTATTTATTTAAAATTAAATTATGATTTTGAGATTATTTAATTACTTTGGACAAAATTCTGTAATTATTTTAAATTAGATAAGACTTCCATGTTCATAAAATTATTTATTTGTAAATAAATTAGGCTTTTATGAACAAGGGAGGGTACTTATCTAAAAGAAGGCGGTATCGCTGATAGTTTTTCGCTAAATAAAATAATTAACTCTGATGATTTTATAATCATTATGGATATTTTTATATAAATAATTCAACTGTTTCATACAATCGAATTAATATCAGCTTTGTATTAAAGTGATTAATTAATAAATATTAATATAAGTTAACATATAAAACCAGAGGTATAATTCATTTATTTTAACGAAAAGCTATCAATTTGTGTGCAAACGCGCGCGGGTGCGCGTGTGCGCACGCATACGTACACACACACATAATCGTGTACAAATCCATGCAATCACCCACACACACTCACATACATACACAGCAGAATTTGTATACCTAGTTTGATTTCCAAGGCGTTAAATACTTTATAGGTAGTACTTTTTCATAAGATAATTGTTGATTCTATGGGTTCTACTATCTTAATTATTTATCTTCACTATAAACCATACGAATATACATTTAGAACTCTTTCAAGGTTACAGTAAACAAAATTAACAACTATTTCGTATTTTGGGACGGTTACTTACATAAATTAGCTTGATTAATGGTTACCCCGAAAAGTTGCATAAAATATTATATAGTTACAACCTAACTTAATATAAAAATGAATATAATGGCGTACATTTTAACTTATATTAGTAATTCACCAGTGACCCACATCTTGTATGTGTAAGGGAGGTATAACGGTGGGTCATATTTTTATTGTTTATGCGTTCTAATTCACAGCGAAATTTTAAACCATTAAATGAATGGCGTCTTTTAGAAATGATAAGGAATCTGTTACAAAGGAATTGTTTCTTGATTTAGTACAACACCCCATTTATGGTTAAAGTTTGTCGCACTATTTCAAAGTCACCCTGTGTGTGTGTGTGTGTGTGTGTGTGTGTGTGTGTGGGAGCATGCGTGCGTGCGCGCGTGTGCGTCGCGCGTGCGCACCTGCGCGCTTGTATCCGTGAGTGCGCGGGTGCGTGCGTGCGTGTGCGGGCGCCAGCGCGTAAAGAAAAATATATTCGATTTAGTTTATTAATCTTTTTCAGCTACAAAACATATCGCTACAAAGTTTACACTATAACACCAACATTAGTGCTGGAGGAGTTTTAAACATCAACTTGGCCTATTGGCTTATGGTAAAACCTTCCCTTTTTTTATAACAGACTAATTCAATCCTCACCTTTTAGGCACTGGGTACTGTATTTACATATTCAATTATTTTGATACAGTTCCATCTAATGTGAAGCAAGGAGTAACAGCACCAGTACCAAAAACCTTGCAATGGAGTGATTTCAAGAAATCAAATTTAAAGATATTTCTAATAGTTATAGAGTTATAGGCAAATAAATAATGGACCTTTTTTCGCGTTTAATTCTGTCGTGTGACGTAATACATAAAATTCGTTGCTACTTGAAGAAGTTAATGCGATCATACTTTCCCCGTGCTTTTATTGCTCTAATTATATTGCTACAACCCTTTCTCTGATTAAGTTAAGATTATTAGAGAAGGCGTTTGGCCAAGATCGAATATAAGTCCTCAATGTTGAGTGTGGGCCATTACGTCACAGCCTATAGAAAGTTGGACGTATTTGGGCACCAACGTGGCCATATTTAAATTTAACTTAGAGTATACATTGCCATGCGAAAAGAATGTTATAATGCTATATACGTTCTTTTAAAAAACATACATGAAGACAAATTCAAGTAATTCATCTAAAGTTTGATTATAATTGCATTGGACTATTTCAGTAAAATTAATGAGAGATATAAAATTGTATACGTATGAACTATGACACATTTGGTTTAGTTTATCCCAATTTGCGAATCAACAATATTAATTTACAAAACCCGTCGGTTGGGTAGATTTCCAACATGGAACTAGTCTCTATTTCTCCTCCAACGTCAGTTTTATTTTCTTGTTATACCAATATTAATTATTAATTTAAACTCGTTTTGATGTAAATAGCTTTGAATTTGGCCAGAACTTTGTTCTACTTCAAATGTTCATTCGATCCTTCTCATTAGTTTTCCCTAAGAACAAAGAAGCACTAAACGCTGCCTTACTGTTTCACAAGAACATAATGACGTTTGTTTTTGCCTGATGCACCATACAACAATAAAGATGTTATTATTTATAAAAGGTGGGGTGTTAATTGCTTTTCTAATCTTGAGAAAAACGGGAACCAAGCTGTACCAACTCTAAGATAGGCTGAATTAAAATGGTTAAGTGCATAATTCAAATAGAAACTTAAGTATTTTAAAATGATAAAATTTAAAACGCTTGTTCAAGTGAAGGATAGATTTATTCAGAGAATTTCGACGCTCCAGGTCTATATTCCAAATGCATGCATACGATGTTTGAAACGATTGGAGACTCCCAATAACGTGAATCATCATAAAGGTTATTCGACACCTCCCAAGGTGACTGTAGGTAGGACAAAATTATTTTCCTTAACGGATTAGTGTAGCGTGCTAGTGTCATCTTCAATAATTCGGCATTTGAAAATGTCAGTAATTGACGGTTGAGTTGTTATAGGCATTTCTTTAAATGCATTTGGATAATTAATTAAAATTCCTACAAGTAATGGCTTTCGAAAAACTTAATAAAGATGGAATTGGCTGCCTTAATAGCTACGATAGATACCTATCCAGAAAAATCATTCGCAATAAACTTCAGATGTTCTGGTCCATTTGATTATTTCTTATATTTTGCTTCGCACAGCACCAGAGCTTAGAAGAAATTCTTAGTTTTCAATAGCGATTACTTGTATACTTAAATAAACATGTACCGCTTGAATTGATTTCTTGAGAAATCCCCGAACTTGTATCAACCATTCAAGTCAAAGTTGCTTAATCAACCCACAACACTTCAAGGTTAACAACTCAGTTCTCGCACCTTTTTATCTACCTACATTATATACAAGGGATGCTGCTTAAATTGCGACACGTGACATAACTGCAGTCTGCAGGATAACTTATTCACAAAATTCGTAAATTATTATATATCTACTGTCAACCAACTGTAACAGAAAGGGTGTGTATAGAGCTGTTCTACTGCAGAATAATTTTAAAGTAAACATAACCCAGAAAAAACATTGGTCGATTGAAAAAAGTGAAAAGGAGTGCATAGTTGGTCTAAAATATTTTTTGGTGATGTGGCACCATCAAAAACAATTGTGTGTCGGTGGTATCAAGAATTTAAAAGCTGTCACAGTAACGTTAGTGATAAAATTAATAAAGGTCCACCAACGACATCAAAAACAACAACAAACATTGTTGCCGTACGAGAAATGATAAATGCAGATCATCATGCTGTAATGTACCTATGATCCACATCTAGTTTGCCTTTTTTTGTTAAATAATTAGTTCAGTAATTTCAAAGTACAAACTTGATGTTGAATTAGGGATTAGTCACATTAATTGTACATATTTAAATTATTTAAAAACATTTCGTTAATTCAATACTAACAGAATATTGTGTAGATATTTTATTTAATTATTATGTAAATAGTTACCGAGCTTTTACCGATTATTATGTTCATTTATTTGTTTATTTTTACTTTTTAATTAACACCGCATTTATTTCAATTAAGATTAGGTATATTTTATAGCTTCTTGTATTAAATAACCTAAGAGTTCAAGATTCTTAACCTAAGTCAACAAAGATTACCTGTGTGAATCTGCCACGATTTCTCTAGACCTTGATTAATCGTCAGATCGATATTCATATTTGCTGTATCAAAATATATCGATACAGATGATTAATATTGCACAAGATCGGTAAAACATGATTTAATTACTAAATTTAATTAATGAAGTTTAAATTATAAATT
>JAHWXV010013973.1:0-13665 GCA_024586415.1 Phrixothrix hirtus | reverse complement strand
AAAAGGAATCAACTACAAAGGTTGTCGTAAATAGCGGAACGGAACCAATACGTGCGTCTTCCACCAATAACTAACACACAATGCTCTTCGGTACGCGGAGGGATCAGATAACACTCCCCGCGAATGCAAACAAATAAAGACGGAGTTAAGCAACCCAAAGCGCACCTGACAAGTAACGGCGCAAAATAGATGAAAATAGTTGCAACTTGCAAAATTGGTCGGTCCTGAAAAAAAGACCGTTACAGATGTGTTGCTGAGTTTCGATTTGCAAACGACGCCCTTTTTGGGAGAGACGCTTAGCGTTTTCTGTGTGGTATCCTTAGTCGCGAGTACACGCTAACGCCTCGTCTCCGACCGCCCCGGTACGAAGTACGCCCCCGGCCTTCACTTAAGCGACGCGCTTGTGCACAGACGGCAAAGCATACTGCCGATTCGTACATTCATAAATATCAGGAGAGCAGAATTTGACCGAGTCGATGAAGTTTGTGCCCGTCGCTCGTCCAAACGCCGCAAAAAATTCACATCACCCTGGTCGTATGAGCCTCATGCGAATATTGGCTTAATCTACGTACACGAGTAGTTGTAAATAATTTGCTTTGACTGCTTTCAGAGATTTATGTTTATATTGTTACCGAACCAGACCGATTCTAATTTTGAATTTTGTTTATGTTCTAATTACTGATTTATTTCTGCAAATAAATTATTATTGTTACATATCTTTTTAATTCCGCTGAGGACCGAAACGACCAGTAATTAAAGTTCGTTTCATGACGAAAGTTCGAGCGACGTCGCTATCACAAACGACGTCCACCGTAAACTAGGTATTTCACCGACACCCTGACCGTTAGAATAATCAAGAAGAGGGCCTCCAGGACCACTAAGAGCTACGTTAAAAACCACCCCTCACAGCTAAAAGCTATCACTGAGTAGAATGCAAATTCTTTATATTCTTCGTGTACTTTTCACCAAGGACTGAAACGTCACAGCAGGAGCGATGATGAAGAAGAGGAAGAAGCTTCTAGTTATATAAATTCATCTATAGATGCCTTAAAAGTTGTTCAAAACCTTAAAAGGTTTTCAAAAGAAGATTTTGTTGTGTTTGAATATTTAAAAAATATTGAGTCACATTTTCAAAATTGCATTTTGCAGGAAAAATGTCAAAAAAATTAAGCAGGCAAAAATATTAGATTTTTTCCAATATTAGGCTTTTTTAAATGTGAAAGTGTATGAAATTGGTTGTTTTGTAATATTTTTATTTTTTTTATTTAGTTTTAAGGTAAGTAAATAAGACGTACCCAGTTGGCCTTTTGTTTAGTTATGATTTTTACTACGACTTAGTTTGAGTTTTTTCATTAGCGGACAATTCCCATTAGCGGAGAAAAAGCTTGGAACCATCGTTTTCCGCTAATAGGAGATTTCACTGTATAAGGTACTAGGGAATACTTTTAGATTAGTTATCCCAGAAAATCTAGTGGGATATGAACAAACGAATTCGATGAATTCTCTTAACAGTTGATCGCTTTTTTCCTTACTTGCACAAATCCCGAGCTTACTTTCGCATATCCGACCCGGTTCTAACGGGGTTCTTATATCAACAAGAGCTGTTTAATAACTAATTCAAGAATATTTCATACAACCTACACGTAACCGTCATATATTTCTAAAGGGGTTCTATATGAACTATATATTCCACTCCCTGACTCCCGTTGACATGAGTAATGCTTCAAAAAAAAATACGCGTATGCCTTGTTAACGCTGCAGATGCAAAAATCGTCTGCAACAGTATGTTATTGACAACTAAGCAATTTATTTTCCATCAGAAGTATTAAACTTCCAAATTTTAGAGATTTAATTTTTAAATGACACAGTAGGCATTTTTGAATTTTAAATAAAAATTTTAACGCAAATTATTCAATATTAAACCAAAAAGATTCTTAAATTATACCAGGTGATTTCAAATCATTATAAATGTTTTAAAATTAATTACTGGGAACTGAAAAGCGCCGCAGTGTATAAGCTTTGTTCTGTTGAAGGATTCGTGGATTTTCCTTAAAGTAGCCTAAAATGTAAGGATTTTACAGCATTCGCCAATACATTATTTTGATATACCTTAGTACTTGTTTTCAGACCCTTGCCCCAAAATTGAAAATTTGTTGTAGCGCCAAAAAGTGATGGGCATTTCAAATCCTTGTAGCTAGTTTATGAGCTAGTTGCCTAAATTAAATTTCTGTACCATAGTAAACATCATTAAGGTATCGACTAAGTACGTGGCATTTTTGATACTGGTAACGCGTAGTTTGTAATTGCTCGGTTGAAAATTGGCGATACGCTCCGACACCCAGGTCACGGCATTTGTATATCTCTAGCGAAAATATTTTGATTATGTAAATCCTTGATTTGCTGACTTTTTGAGTATGTACCGTCTTAGGACGTCAGATTTTTGATCCATCCAGTTTCTATAAACCATTTAATAGTGTATTGAACAAATCTAAAAGTTACGCCTAGTGATTGCAATAATTTAAAAATGCTTGGTGTTCCTTTATTATATTTATGCAATGCAATTATCGCATTTCTCTATCGGTTCACTCATCTTCAAATAGTTTCACAAAAAAAATTCATCAGGGCCTTTCTGATACAATGAATCCCTATTACTATAAGAAATATTATTGATTGACAATATAAATAAGCCCAGAACGTAAACGGATTAAATTATGTTTACCGTAATTTTTCCAAATACTTGGCCTATAACAATTTGACCTAATTTCTGCATTAAGAAAAATAAACTAGTTAATAGGATCACTTCATATGAGTTATGAAAACCTTCATAAGTGTGAAAATGCCTTTCCCTTGTTGAATCTATACTACACAATGCAAGACTAGGGTTTTTAAGAGGTTTGCAAATAAAATTGTTACTTATCAATTCTAGTACATTGTATATCTAAATCTAATTTAATTTACGGTAGGTATGTCGTAAATAAATAACAAGCAGTTGAAAATTTTTAGTGAAAATTCAATCAATTACACTGACTTAACTAACTTAACTAACGTAAATAAATAACAAGCAGGTGAAAATTTTTAGTAAAAATTCAATGAATTACACTGACTTAACTAATTGCACTTACAATTAGTGTCCTTTTACGTGTTGTTTTTGTTGTTGTTAATTTTCTAAAAAACGAATACGCTTAAAATTCTTTAATAGCAAATAAAGTTTTCGATAATTTTGTTAATATGTACATAAGATTTCGGCCTTAATGTTAAACAATACTATATATAAGTGAAACGGCTTGTAAAATGATTTGATTTAAATTAAAAAAGAGAAATGACCTCAATCTTTGTAAAAGCTTTACTACACATAATTCACTTATAAACAACATCTATTTATTACGTAAGTTTAGAAATTAACCGGTTTTTCAGAATTCTATTTTGAGGAAACAAGACAGATTTAAATATATAATTTTTTTATGAATGCATGAGTGATACATAATACGTAACGTATGAAAAAATGGCTCAAAAAATTCATATTTGACATTAAAAAGTATACAAAATAGTTAGCAGGTAACTTCGTGATACTCTTTGTCAATTTATTAGGTACTTCAGGCCGATTTTAGTATAAAGGATTTTGTTATACACGTATCTGATTACTTTAGTAGTACTACAAGCTTGGCCTTCCTGAAATCGTGTAATCCGTAGGAAAATCCGGAGCTTAATGCAGGTAACGCCCGCAGTAAATTTATGGGTAAGTTATAGATACATACAATTTCAGTCAGAAATATAATACTACACCGGAAAGTATATGTTTTCTAGATGCTCTATTAATACAGAGTAGCGCAAAGAAGTCTTTACAGATTTAAATTGGGACATGCGGTGAATTAATTAGGAATTTAGTTTTGCAGATTAAACTACGAACTAAAGGGATTTAAGAATGAAAATGCATTCGCTTTAAGAAAGAATTACAATTATTACATTTTCTTCTAAACCTAGTATTCGACATTTATTAGGCAATTTTGATGTCACTAGTTTAGTGAGGGACGCTAGAAGGTAAATCAGGTGATAAAAAATGTGATCATTTTAAAACATCCAGCGTGTAGAAGAAAAAGTTCGCGAAGCACCAGAACATGTAGGCGCTCATTTCAGTTAAGATTAGAAAGACAATTGCTACAGCGCATTTTAAAACAGGATCTTCACATGCTCCCGCATAAGATTCAGCTGGTGCAAAAACTTTTCCCCATTAAATCTAGCTGTGCTTAGAATACAACTGGCTGTATTAAATGATGCAGATTCATTCCAGAGGATTGGTGAACAAACAACATTCACGTTACTGGAGTACTGGAGTACACAGTCCACAATAATTTTATCAAACATCTTCATAGTGGAAAAGCAATGGTTTGGTGTGCAATTTATGTAGAAGGGTTCAGAACCTATTGTAGTCGAATATGAAGAAGGCCGTACAGAAACCCTAATCAACGATCGACATGGGACCGTGTAAAATGTTTCTTACCCAACTGTAGTATTTCCCGGGGAAAGTGTTAAAGTGTAAAAGTGACGCGTAAATCAATTTGCAACAAATCGCGCTTGTATTTGTGTTTACGTTAAAATTACGGAAGATTGTACAGATAAGACATTATAAAAGACAGTAAAAATAAAACTGGGAATGAATTATCTTAAATTGATTCAAATTCATATATTGTTCATTAACCTGAATAAAGACAAAGTGTAAATAATTAGGATATAAAGATAACAAAATATAGCGCAACAATAATCCTGATTTAAAACATTAAGAAACCGCTCGAACTAAATAGAGATTGCTTCTAAAAATATATAATAATACATATTAAAACAATCTCAAAACCACTTTTAATTAAAATTAAAGCATTCATTGAAATTACGCTATAAATAAATTGATAATCAAAGCACATGAGGCTGTCAGCTTATCAGCCAATGAAAGACTGAATACACTAGTATCAATAGCGTTCGTAGAAGAAAACAAAATACTTGATAATTATGTATAAATGCGCGACACTTTCAAACTGAAAGAGAGTTTATGTGGAACTCCACTCGAATTCACACCGAACTATTCTATGTCCGAGAATATATTGCATTTAGCTTTATCTTTAAGATCTAGCTATATTTTGTAAAAGGAAAGAAAGAGGCTTTGCTAATTACAAGAGCACGCACACCGTTTCAGCAGAATTGTTAAGATTCTAATATTAAAACCGTCGTCGCGAAATAAGCGATGAATCTGATTCAGTTATCCGAAAGGGCGAAACCCTTTTACCGTCCGACTGTCTGCGATCTTGTATTCGAGAGTGGATGCGTTGCTCTGTAGCGATCCCTTCTTGACTATAAGGAAACACAGAACGCCTGAGTTTCGAGTTGATTTTGTAACGGAGACTCAGACGCTGCTGCAACCTGTGATTGCGTCGTTGCCAAACATCTTTGCGTCGCTAAGTAGCAAAAATTTGTTTGGCGTCGGTTGCTCGTGATATCTTCATCTACCGAGTGGCGTCGGTCGCGGGTGGAAACAGATATCATTACCTGATTCCTTACGGAAGGAAACTCGCTCGCATTCAACTGTACTGAACTGTACTAACATAAAGTTTCAGGGACGTAGAAACTATCTTCGGGCGACAAGCGTATTCTGTAGGTAACATAAGCGACGCTGCACGTCTATTAAACCAATAGTAATACAGAGAACTCGTTTTTTCATTGAATATTTTAATTTTTAATTATTATTTGTAAATATGTACAAATTGCCGTAAAATGTTTTTTTTGAGTTATTATTTCATTTAGTACAAATAAATTATGTTTTGAAGGTTCTATCCACCTTATTATTGCCGCCGAAGTTACTTATCAATTGAACATAAATGAATTTAAGTAAAAAGTTCGTTTCATATAAGAGGTTGAGACCACATTTATTGGTCGCATCGTTTTAATACCTAAGCTTTTCCACTTTAGGATAACCGATTCCAGTTTATCTCAAGAGAGCCTTAGGAGCACCATAGACCTTTACCGAACCATACTGAACCTACCCACTACGACTAGTGGTCCCGGTTGCTAAAATATAAGTTATTTTTTTCTCGAACCTGTAAACCAAAGGATACTTCCGAACCGTTACACAACTATTGGTTTCAGTATGATAATGCTAGTGTATATACAGCTGAAGCCAGTCTGGGTTTTTTAAAACGATATTTCTCAATCGATTAAATTTCAAAAATAAAAATTTCAGATGTAACAGGTTATGTGGATACTTCCCAACGATTATAACAGTTGAACAGGACACATAAATAAATATACTTTAATTTACGATTTTCTAAATTCATTACTGTTTTCACATCATCATGTGTTTAGTTTATAAGGAAATAATACTTGCTACACCCTGTATTTAATCGCCACTTGTGACAGGCCAAAATGGCGTTTACTGCAGAGATGCTGAAGTACGTCTGATTTAGTAAAGATTTACCTATCATAGATTTTATAATGAGTAGTTCTATAATCTAATGTCTAAGCTGATAAATAAGAGAGATTGAGCGCCACTTGATTTACGTCAATGCATGTAATAATTTGAACCAGAAATAAAGAATTAATCGAGTTTTAGCAAGGAATATATTTGTCAAAATAGTACTTTTATAGAACTTCATTACAAAATTTTATGCATCGCACAGGTATATGCAAATTCACAATTCACCGCAGAGATGCTCATCTAAATTTTGCTAGATGCGCATTTAAGGCAGAGATTTAGTAGAAACTTACACAAAACGTGCACTCTAAATACCTGAGATAAAACTAAATGTAAAATATATTGGATTTAAAATCATAAGTTATGTATAAGCAGAGCAAGTTTTATATACAATGTAACCCTTTCTTACAAAAGATTAGAATGAAATGCAAAGTCATTTAAACGTAATTTTGTAGGCAAAATTAAAGTTATGTGCAATGTTATATAAACTTAGTCGTATTTTGGTTAAAAATTTAAATTGATAAAATATAGATTAAATCTAAAACTAATAGATTAGAGTTGAAATAAATAGGATCGATTCTTGAATAAATTATTTGATAATAGTTTAAACATTTATTTAAAATTAATGATGTGAAATAATTATACATTATTTTACACGTTGAGGAATTATACGAGTAACAATAAGAAATTACAATTACTAAACTTCACAATTAACTTCCCGAAGGGAAGTATCTAAAAACCAGGCAATTAACATTGCAGTTCATGTGCTACCAAAGCGTATTGACAGGTATACGTACGTAAAGTGACAGAATTTAATACGACCTAAGAGAATGGTTTCGACAAGAAAACCATGACTTTAGCTCCCATCAAGCTTAGATAGTACGTCATACCTTCCTATTGTCTATCTAGCAGTATATACAATTTCAAGTATCGGTGAATTCATGCAATAACCGCAACAAAGGAATCGCCAAAGATATCAGTCTAAATAATTTTCCTTTGCGAAACTACGCTTTAAGCAATAGAATTATGCTCCAAGCAATAATTTTTCCACTATGGATATCGCAATTAGAATTCGCAATATTTGGTATTAAAAAAACCTAGTAGCTACAAATATAAGAATGATAACTGGCATACACTAAAAACTACTTTATTAAATAATGAAGGACATGAAACTAATATAAATATAAATGACAATTTGTTAGAAAGCCGTTTTCAATTAAAAATCAAATCATACTCATCACAACTAATATTTGATGCAACAAGATTTTAACTTGAAAAATATAGATATAACTTTGTTTCATTCTACAATCAAGATTAAGCAAAGAACGCAATAAGTATGTCGTGATAAAAAACAAATGACTTTCATCCACAAAACGTTTCAAAAGGAATGAAATAATTTTAGCACGTGACAAAATTACACAAAGAATCTCGAATATTATTGTATGCTACCAAAATACCAAACTAGTTAATTGTTTAAAAGTTTTTATTTATATTCACTTAAGTATTTATTTTTTAATACATTAATAATAAAACAGCTACTTATAAGACAAGATTTTAAGCAAAAATAAAACTAAGGAAATTAATTCACTATTTATATAGGAAGAAGGACTACAATTAGTCATAATGGTGATGTATTAAATTCCAATGCTATGACTCATTACCTTTCACTTTGGATTTATTTAGATTTCAGTTACAATAATGAGTCATTCACGATTATATCTTTTATTTCAGTTATACGGAACATTCTGGAATGATTTATAGAACTCTAATTGCTTCTAATTTTGTTACAGAGCCCCTTCCTAAAGATTGTTGCGTACCATAATGGCGACTTTTCTCTTACGATGTTCCTATCTTTGGTTAAGAATTCCGTAATCTCCACTGCGATCTACGCTTGCAGCCATATTTCTTGAAAAAGTGGTAGTCCACAAATTTCGTCGTTGGCAAAGTACCTTTTCACTACAACTGCACACCAGGATCCTGATACCAATAGTTCGAAACATTACCTCTAACATATTGCGTACCACGCATCAGTTAAGCTGATCTATACCGCAACTGAGCTTAAGTAGGCTAAGTATGACCAGCACAGAAAAGTCTTCACAGCCTGACGTCTGGTGGGATATGGCTCTCGTCACGAGGTGGTAAATGCTTCGCATACCTTGGGTATGACGGTACAGAAGGTGACATGCCTTCCCAATTTCTGACCCTTGTTCCTGTATTTCTTCTATGCCACCATATCTATTCTTAAATTCGACTGCGATATCACTGAAAATTCGCACGTCCTTAACGCGACAATGAGCCAAGTAGATCAAACAAACTTATGTATTCTTCGGTGGAGACACCATACCTAGCTTTGCGGCGTCCCTGACATATCTTTAGTAAATGAATGTTTATTGTCCTCCATTTTTGTGTTTTCTAACTCAACATGGTTCACCCTTTGCTAATGTTCCTGTTGGTTTGGTTTTGCATTCCTCCCCGCATATGCGGCTAACCGATTCATGTGAACCACTCTGTTTTCCCCTACGCAATTTAATTATTCGATAGATTGCATTGTTGAGTCTTTTTATCACTTCATATGGACCTTTTCCAGGGTATCTGCAGTTGAATCTGGTACAATCAAACAAGATCATTGGGGTTGAATTCCTCCCGTTTTGAAACTTATAGTGGAATTTCATTCGATTACTAGCAATCTGGAAGTTATTGCGAATTATCATGAATTGAATCTAGTTTCTTTCGAAGACTTTCGGCATATTAATTTCCAGAAAACTCCTCTTTATTGAACTGTTATTGAACTCCAACTCACATGGTAGCCTAATTGCACGCCCAAACACACTATAGTTGGAGTCTCTCCTGTGACCTCGTTCACAGCTGCCATCTTGAACAGATAGGCCTTCCCAGGATCTTTGCAATTTGGGAGATAAACCTTGTCTTGGTTAAGATTGATACAAGCAAACTAGATCATTTGGTTGAAATCCTCGTGCTTTAGAACTTACAACATAGTGGAATTTCATTCGATCACTGGCAATCTGGATGTTATTAAAGCTCGCCTATGAATGGAATGTAGTTTCTTTCGTAGACTTTTGTCATATGCATTGCAACAACCTCTGCCTCTACATGATTGCTACCAAATTCCCAATCTCACGTTAATTTAATTTCGCGTCTAAAAACGCTTTACTTGTGGCTCCTCCTGTCGTTTCGTTTACAGGTGATCGATATATCATCAAGAACACATGTAAGTACTTATCCCAATCCCTTCAATGGACTGAGCGAACTATTGACAAATATTTTCCCATTTTTCGATTTATGCATTCCACCATTCCATTTGACTGTGGATGAAGAGCGGTTGTTCTGGTCTTGTGTATTTTCAACAGCTGGTAGGCAATATAATAAGGCTGCTGCAAAGTTTCTGCCTTTTCTGAATGTAATTCCATAGGAATTTCGAAACAGCTAAATATTTCTTTTGGTAGAGTGTATGCTTCGGTCTATTTACTAAAATAGTCCATTACAACTACCATGTATGTGTTTTCTGCTTCGGTTTCTAAAAATGGACCAGCTATATCAATAGATACACTTTGAAATAAGCTACCGCATTATATTTCCTCATTGGTGCTTTCCGTCTCCCCAAAGAACGATTTCAAGAAGCTCATATTACACATTTTCGTGACCACTTCTGAGCATCTTCCCTACAGTCTATCCAATAAAATCTTTCACGAACCTTTTCCAGAGTTTTCTTTACGCCCATATCCCTTCCGGATAGACCACTAGGCAGTTCCCGTAAAACTTCCTCTACTCCGTTTTTCGGAATCAACTGCATTCGTCTTTCACTTCCGCCATCATTTTCCAGGGCCCTTTTCAAAACGCTGTCTTGAACCTACAAAAAATCACATTGTAACCAATATGATTTAACAACGGAATTAAATAGGTTACTTCCTCCTAACCAAGTTTTTCAATTTCATTCTTCTATGTTAATAATAACTTCAGGTCTGGGTCGCTTCCTTGATCTTGGTTGGTATTATCGAGTTTCCAATCATCATTGGTCACGGCAGTGCGGTTTATGAGGAGTTCTTTAACTTTTGACTCCAACTGAGTGCGATGTTTGTAATCTTCTGGGCAAGACCATCTTAGCAAAGCGTCAACGGTTCAGTGATATCTTTCAACTAGATGTTCAACTTCAAAGTCTGGTCTTGTAGTTGTTTAATCGATCCCATTATTTGATCTTCTGGATACTTAACCTGTAGGAACTATTTCAACGCTGCATGATCCGTTCCCGATAAAAAATGTCGTTCAAAAGCGCATTTGTAACAGTTCTCAACAGCGTTTACCACCGCTAGCAAGTCTTTACGCGTAACATAATAGGTATGTTCAAGTTTGGACAACACTTTGATAAAATGCTCAAATGCTCGTCCTTGTCCATCTTGGATTTGCGATAGCACTGCATTGATGCCTACGTGGCTACCATCGGTATCTAACACAAATCTTCCCTTATTCTACGGTAGCTGAGTATGGGTTCAGTTGTAAATGTTCGTTTAGGTGTCTCAAATGATTCCTGGCAGCTATTGTTTTATAGAACCGGTTGGCCTCCTTTAGTAAGCTTCGTAAGGAGTTTGCGATGTCTGTAACTCCATCTACAAATTGACGATAGTAAATGCATAACCCGCAGCGGTTGCGGCCATTTTCGTACAGACCGGATTTTCTCTGGGTCAGCTGCCACGCCCTTTTCGGAAACCACATGACCCGAGTATTTCACTTTGTTTTGTAACAAATTGCTTATTTCAGACTAAGCTGTAAATGTGCACCTTTCAGTTTTTGCAACATCTCTTTTACATTTTTTAGGCGTCCATTAAAGGACTTTCTATTAATTATTACATTGTCCAAGTATATTAGATATGTTTGTCGAGAAAACCATTCCATATATTCCATTAGCCTTTCGAATGTCGCTGGCGCATTGCACAAGTCAAAAGAGTATCGCAGATTCAATGGAATGTGCTCCCATTTCCCGGTGTTAGCCGCCATACCGACTTTGGAGCCGGAAAGCGCATCTAAACTGCCATTAGTTCTGGGTAGAGAGTAGCTGTTCTTATTAGTCACATTATTTAAGTGACAGTAATCAACACATGATTAACGGCTACCATCTCTCTTCAGCACAAGTACAACTGGTGATGGTCAAGAACTATTGGACAGCTCTATTATCCCTTTACAGACCATATATTTGATTATTATCTCGGCTTTTCCTCATTTAGATAAAGACAACCACCTTGGTTGTTAAAGTATTAGTTGGGAATCTCCAGTACTTATTTTGTGTGTCAGAACATTTGTTTTTTCCTTTAAACTATCATCAGTGGCAAATCGGGATATAAATGTATTGTTATAGTTATTTATTGTCATCCAATTGCGACCAATGGAAGTAATAAGGGATGGGGTTCTGAAGATGCTCTTGTTCTTGAATGATTCCCTTTTCTCCGTTAGATAAGATTACCTTAATTCTGGAAAGTGATTTTCTTAAAAGACCAACAAAGAACTTATGGTGACACAGTTTGTTGTTGGATATGCACCAATAGATTGTTGCTGACACGTAAGTTAGTACTATGAACTTGCTCCGCGCCGTTTAATCTAGATCGGTATCTGATAGTTACCAAAGCCACGTCCCACTGTTGAATTATCTGTGTGCTTTACCAGGTTTTATTTTTATGTTTACGTTGTACAGGCGAAACTCTAGCTTCGGCAGGTTCTCGAGTTTTGCCCAACGCAACGTGACATAATTAATTATATACTCGTATATTGCAAATACAAATTAAAGAGCCTACATACAATTTTATGATCGGGTTTTGCATGGTGGCGTTTTTCGGTTATTACTTATATTGAATAACCATAACAGTTGACCATTCATTGTAAATCGAGTAAAGGAAGTCTGTCTGTTGTTAAGGGAAACACGGAAAATGCGCCAGTCTTTCTTTTCGTGTACTTGTGTATTATAATAAACTTGTTATCAAATTTTGGTTAAATTTTCAGGACAATAAATTGTTTTACACAACGTTTACACCATCCAATTTCATAAAATAGTAATTAACCAAACAGAGACTGAAGTTTTTAAATAAAGTATGCTTGTAGTTATCACCTTTATTTACGAATAAATGAAGAACGCTTTACCTTAACATGTGGTTTAGCTTATAGATGGTTCAAAAACTAAAACACTTTGGCGCCTATATCCCATCACCATGATTTAATGTGCGCCAGGCAGCTCGAGTCCCTGCCAGTGTGAGCCGAGTTTCGTTACGGCGAGGCCACGCTTGTGTGTTTTGTGATCGTGCCAAAAGAAAATTCCGCCATATGTGAAGTGCATATTGTCATTCGCTTTCTAAATACAGAAAATGATCGGTCTATCGAAATTTATAGGCAAATTAAGCAATTTTATGGTGGAAATGTAATGAACGAATCTTCAGTGAGGAAATGGTGCATAATGTTTAACCAAGGAAGAATCAGTGTGCACGATTAAGAACGGATTGGAAGGCCATCACTCGTTACTGACGAATTGAAAGTGAAAGTAGAAGAAAAACTTCAGGAAAATCGGCGTTTCATTTTAAGCGTATTATACGAATCTTTCTAACAAATTTCGCGATCTCTGCTACATGAAATAGTGACAGAGCACCTGGGCTACAAAAAAATATGTGCTCGTTGGGCGCCTAAGGTGTTGACGGATGTCCACAAAATGAAACGGATGGGAGCGGCCCTTGGATTTTTGACTCAGTACGAGAACGACGGTGACGAATTTCTCGACCGCATTGCAACGGGAGATGAAACTTGGGTTTCTTACAAAACGCCGGAAATCAAGCGTCAATTTATTGAATGGCATACTCGAACTCACCCTCAAGACCTACAATAAAAACCAAATTTGATAACCAGAAAATTGATGGCAGCGGTTTTTTGGGCCAAAAGTGCTTAATCATCTTGGAGTTCGTGCGAAGAGGTGAAACAATAAACTCAACTGCCTACATTGAAAGTCTAAAACGCCTTCGGCGCGGCATTCAAAACAAAACGCGCGAAATGTTTTCGTCAAAGGTGGTTTTGATCCACGATAGTGCTCGACCTCACAACAGTGCACAAACACAGGAAGAGCTTCAAAGACTTAGGTGGTAAATCTTCGGGTATCCTCCTTATAGTCATGATCTGGCACCAAGTGATTTCTATTTGTTTCCGAAACTGAAGGAGAAGAA
>JAHWXV010013972.1:0-15666 GCA_024586415.1 Phrixothrix hirtus | reverse complement strand
TTAATAATGATAAACTCTTACCAGAATGTGTAAGAACATTTCGATCCTTCCTAAATGTTAGACGCACGTCCCCGTTTTAAAACTGGGCATGCTCACCGCGGCTGATATCGCTTTCAACGATCGCATGCCGGCTAACCTCCCCCGCTACTCGAACCCAGTTTCATTATGAATAATTACACATTAAATGAGAATTACATAAATTAATTTCCACCCGTGCTAAACACATAATTAATATCAGCAAAACGAACTGCTCTACTCATGCTACGAGAGCCATTCTGAGATCCGTAAGCATCAAAAATCGATCGAATTGAATAAAATATTGATCATAAAGGGCATTATTACGCCACCTACATTTAACGAACACAAATAAAACGGCCGTGAACTAATTTAAAGGTTAATAACTGAAATAAAATATAGAAACTTGTATAATTTAATTTATTGTCTAAATAAATACGTTTCTGTATTAAACTGTGTTTTTACTAAATACATATAAATTACAACATATAAAGGATTATATTATTAATATAATATAACCACTACAAATGTAAATAATTGCAAAATAAAGGTTTATAAAAGTCAAAGTATGCATGCAGATTAAAATAATTAATATTCAATTATTATATTTCTAATTAAAAATAAATTCAAACAGTCTGAATAAATGAAAGTAAAGTACATTTCAAGTGTAATAGAATTACATATGCAAATAAAGTAATATTTTTGGAAGGTGTACATCTATTTTTCAAGCAGAAACAAGTTACAAATATTATGCATTAATAATTAACGAAAGCTAAATTAAAATAATTGTGTTGTCTAAAAAAAATTACAAAAATCATGACTCAAATAAATATACAGTGCGGACAAGGCAATAGTGGTTAAGAAGCTTAAGTAAAAGTGAACCAAAATTCACACTGGGAACAGTCCTTGTAAATATTGCACAAAATTAAAGTAAGTTTTAGGTAAGTAGTTTCCGAGGAATCTAAGTACATTTTTGGACCCCCACTCCGACTTAAGAGCTAACTGGCGGCATTAGTAACTCTGTCCAAACCCCAACTGAACACGCTACAAATGTAGATTTGAAAGTAAATAGTTCAACATCTTATATTCTACACCCATATTTCTTACTTTACAGCTAAAAAATACGTAGTTAGTTTAATAGAATCGTTAAAGTGTCTTAAATTTGATGAAAACGATTTCTGAACTTTTAAAAACAAACCATGCAAATTACGCAAAAATTCAATTTGAAATTGCAAAATTAAACCTACTAGAGTGCGATTTTATTATTTATCCTCATTTAATCATACTTTTATTAACATTACTATACGCAATAAGTTTATATAAAAATGTTCCAGATAATTGCTTTAATGCAATGGTTCATGTCTTGTGTGAAAATAATGCTTAATCTAAAATAAAGCACTAAGAGATAAATTATGTATTTTATAATTATAAAAATGTTTCATCACTTAAAATGACGAAGACCTATTTGCAGTAGCATAAATTGCTCTAAAAATATCGTCAACTTTATGCATTAGCGATACGGGAATTGATTAGAAAAACGTTTAAACACTTTAATGCTCTGATTTACCCGTTCTACATCAACCCCGGCTCTCACAATTCAAAATTTTTCATGGCATTTGCTTGCAAAAATTTTTGTTTCAAAAATAGTGGATACACAAGTTTAATACAATATTGATCGGTAATATTTTCGATTCGAAAACCATGTCAACGATAATTGCATTTCTCCCCAAATCCAACATATTTATATCACCACTTCATTAAAATATAATGTTATCAAATGCTCGACCATCATATGCTTGACTAAGAAAAATTGTTACTTTATAATGCGTTTTATAAACTTATATAAATGTTATCTGTATTTAAATGTTATTCATTTGGTAAATTTTCTTAACGATATCTGTAGTCGTTGAACTATTTCACGATTTAATTGAAATTCTATAATTTGTGCTATTTGAAACGTATTTTTTTAACATGTAGAATAAAATTTAATAGAAAGAAATTTAATTTCTGAGGGCAAGGAGTTGTTTACAACTTGAAAGTGTCCAAGATATAATTATATTTCTATGAAGCGGCATTTTTTATAATTTTCAGGATTCAATGACCTTGATGTTTCAGTATTAAAAATACTCACTCTACAAGATTTCATAAAAGATTCAGTGCCATATCTATAACAAGTGACAAGCGCGGAAGAATATTTCCACGAAACATGTATATTTATTAAAAATCAAATGTAAATGTCAAACCTACTTTAATCTATTGTGATTTGCGTGACTCTAAATATAAATACAGATGTTTTTGTAATGAAAAATGGGAAATTGATTAAGCCTTTATTTTCTATTAAACTAAAAGGGTACATTAATCAACCTCTTCATACTGCATTATTATAGTTTTGTACCATATCCTTCAGATTAATTTAATCTAAGTAAATTGCTTCTTTTTTGTCGAAGGTCAAACTGAATGTAATTTATTTGTTCTAATGTATTAATAAATAATTTTTATTATTTCTGTGTAAGTGTATTAAATTCTTAGTCGAATCAAGGTGGGCACCAAGTGAAGTATTTCACACTGTAATTGGTAAGTTTTCATTTTTGTTCTTTTACAAATTTATTCCAATGCATATTTATTTGGATATTTGTGAATTTCTATAAATATGAATATTGTTTGTCTACGAAGCCTAATCAAGTTTTAACTAAGCACTAAAATATAAAGTAGTAGCCTTTTAATAATGCAGGGGGGGGGGGATATGTAAAATTGTAACTCACGCAATTCTAAATTTGACATCAAGCATCAACATCTTAAAATGTACCAAAATATTTGAAATTTGAAGAATCCTTTAAATTGAAATAAACAATAAATAATAGTTAAAGGAAGAAGAAGAGCGATATCGATTACTACGAATACCTTTAACAAAATTAGTGCAATTTATAGATGCCATTTATTTAGTTTGCATTCTTTTACATGAAAACAATAGTTAGGTACGGACTCTAGGTAGGTGCATAAAAATCTTGTATTCTTGAAGTTTCAGTAACATAGGTAATACATAGTTTTGAAATTTATTTAAACAAAGTAATGTCAACTTATATCTAATGCTTGATAAATATTACAAATACAAGCGTTCGCGGAAAACATTTAACTTACATTCTTTAAATTACAGCCGTTTTCTAAAATAAAAAGTGAGTATAGTCTTACAACTTCGCTTTGTAATTTGATACCAATTTCTCAAAGATGCTTCTATAGCTATGGTAAATTCAGTTTTTAATTAGATAATGGAACTTTAACTTTTTCTACATACTTTAAGGGTCCTCTGGAGTAAAACAAAATTATGATTTCTGTCACTTCTATTTCTTTATATTTAATTTTAAAACTCGACAGTGACTGTTGTCCGTTACCACTTAGTCAGTCATAAAATTCAAATTACTTTACACAAGTAACAAACAAGAACCTATTTGTATTGGCTAGACAAATTAAAAAATAAAACGATATATAGACTTATTACGAATTAGAATCTAATATTTTCTGAAAGTTAGATTATAAAAGGTGATTATACTAGATACTATGCATATTATTTGCAGCGATGCTAAATCTCACTTACTCGTGGAAGCGCATTGCACTTAAGACATTCTTTGTTAAATTGTTTGTCTAAGAAATTTTAAATTGTTACGATGTAAGATTCAGTTAAAGATCAGATTTGATCTCGACGTCGTCACAATTGATGTATCAGCCAGATGGTGCGATGTCGGAGAGCGGTTGAGGTCAGCACAGCGTAGCCCATCTAATTCCAAAGAAAAGAAAATGAATGTTGGGCACTAGTTATTCGTAAGAAGTGCAGAAGCAACACACACCTGAATCTCAAAGTGTGTGACGCAGTTCGCTTATCTTTGATCTTACGAAGCTTCAGAGTTTGTCCAGCTAGCTGAAAAAGGGGAGGTACTATTGGTCGTCGAAAATAAAAAGTGAGCAATATAACAAACAATAGCATTTATTCCACCAAGGTGTGGTGAAATGAACAACAGAATAAAGTATAACAATAAATAAAACAGAATAAAGCATAACAGAATGTAGAATAAAATTACGATCTTATTTCCAACATGGTATTATAAGTAGCTTAACGGCAGTAAGTGGAGCACATTCTATTTGCCGCAACCAGTAGCATTCCATATTAGGATATCGCAGACTCCAACGGTGAACTAACCAAGTTAAAAATACAATTACTATTAATTTAATTAATATTAATTTATTAAGCACAAAGCGAATACCTACACGAATATATTATACGTCGGTTATACCAAAAAAAAAACAAATATTAACCAGCCAATCAAGAGCAATACTGAAAGCAAGCTATTAACAACAGCGTACATACGAGGTTCGTAAAAAATGCTTAAGTGTAATTGTAATTAAAAAGTGAAATTTTTCAATTTTGGCCGCGGCCTTAAATAGATGAGTTTTACTTTATTACGCGTAACATAATAAGCGAGTTTTTGCTATTTATGAAGTTATTTTTATGTTTACCACTAGTAAAATTTAAATTAGAATGTAAAGGAATATAAATTTTGTCCCTTCGATATATTTTATTTCTTCAACGATTAATTTTCGTATAGCGTGCATATATAATTTACGTACACACCTGCATATTATTGTTTTAAATTTACTGAATTTGGTAGCCATTTAATGTCCTTTCAAGAAATCTAAGCGGTTTCTCAAACATACGGGGCGCCGTTCTTAAACTTAAGGCTAACCACGGGTTTTGTGATATTTACCGTAGATATTAAACTTATTTACTAAATATGCAGAATATTTACTAAATAATCAATGCTTTAAATATTCCAATAACTGCTACGTATAATTTAAGTATATTTAGTAAATATGCAACAAATTTAGGTACTTATGCAGAAAATTTACCAATTATTTGTTACAATTAGTTTCTTATGTGGGTAATCCGTCTTTTACTCCTTCAACGATTATATATTAAATAACCAATAAATGTTAAATTGTAAATGCTTATTTACGTAAATCAGCAGGAATTGATATGCATGAATATTTACGTAAATGAGCTCTTACTATTTAGTATTTCAATTACTCGTTGCCAGATGACGCCATAGACATCGTCGTATTTGCTAAACTTTACGATTTATCAAATCAGGGTATAACAATGATTCCACAAGTACACTAGAAGTAATTAGATGAAATAGGAAAATGTTTAAACTTATTTACTTCAATTTTCTTCATTGGACTATAATTAGATGTTTATAATATCGTAACATTTAGCAAAGACAACGGCACCTGTGGCATCATCTGGTAACCTTCATTTGAAATGCTAAATAGCACGTAAATACCCATGCATATATTCCTGCATATTTACGTATTAACCATTTACAATTTAACATATATTGATTATTTACTATATAGTCATTGAAAGAGTAAATGATGAATTACTCGTATAAGAAGTTGAATTGTAACAAATATTTAGTAAATGTTTTGCATATATACGTAAATCTGATTGATGTTTAGTAAATACGCAGCAAATATAAGAAATATTTGAATCGTAAATGGTATTACAGTAGTGTCGCAATAATTCGAGTCCCGATAGTTCGAGGTTCCGTGTAATTCGAGTCACGTAAATTAGAAAGAAATAAACTTAAACAAACGGTCTTCAAATCGCAAACGTCTTTAATTTGTCGAAAAGTTGTTGCACAGCTTGTATATCTAGTACGTATTAGATAGTTTGTCACTTAATTGTCTCTTCATCAGCGTCACTGAATGCCGGTTGTGTCTTAAAATAAGTCGATTCGGCACTCAACAGTTCCATGTGAGTCTACATATAGCGTGAGCGCTTTATGGGTTTATATTGTATGTACAATACATAAGTATTTTATGAAAGCTTTTGTAATTAAAGGGAAATTGGATCTTGTATCTTTATTTTTAACTATGTTATGTAATTATATAACAAAATATATATCACTTATTCTGTTCTTAATAAAGCCTTTGCACGGTTGTTTTATTTTAAATTCCCATTATTCTTATGGTGTTTCTTGCAATCCAAGTTTTTTAATGTCGAGGAGTTTTCGGTCCTATACAACTCGAATTACTGGGGCTCTACGGCAATAGAAATACTTATAGCATTGATTATTTGGCAAATATGCTGCACATTTAGTAAATATGTTGAATATTTATTGTATATATCACAAAAAACATGTTTTTTAGTTTACAAACGGCGGCCATGAAAACAATTTCCCGTCAATCGAGTAACCGGAAGTGCAATGACCATCAACTCTGGATCAAATAACTATGAAACTGAAAGTCCTAGATAAATGAAGATTTATACTTGATGTCATACTACTCTTGAACGCAAAATTGAGAATTTAAAATTAAAATTAAAAATCGAATAATCGGAACGACCCCTTTAGATCTGTTATTTTGAGATACTTCCTGAATTTTTAGTTTTTCGCGATTTCCTTAAAATCAGCTATAAAATTTTTTAAAGTTAGTGTTTCTTAGCTATTTACATGAATTCAGCAGTTTCTTTAATAAATTTATGAAAACCGAGTAACCAGAAATAATTAAGTATTAAATGTGAAAACTAGAACATCGTAGATAAATGAAATTTATTTAAAAGCGAATAAGTGGAAGGGTCACTTTATTCTTGCGACGTATAATTTTTGTGTGATACTTTTGAAAGCGGCTCTGACGATTCTTATGACTTTGATGCCCTTTCACGTGAACATCTCGGTTTCTCTAAAAAATGCATCCCAGCGGGTTATCTCAGAAAATTTCGATTGGATGCCCGTTGTAACTATCGTGCCCGAAACAGATATAAGTTATTATTTTAATGGTTTGTGTGTGTTATTTAGATATCTATTCACTTTTTATTTAAAGTGTTAAAACGCTTATTTTCTTACATTAAAATTCAGTTATAAAGCTTCTATCTGTACTAATATGAAAGTAATTTTAGGTTAAATTTAAAATACGTAAGAGAAAGCTGTGTGTTGCCCAAGACCAGATGTTTCTTAATTCATTGATTGCTTATTAGTGGCTACTAAATAACAAGAATAGAATATGAAAGTACGATACATCCTGGACTTTCAATTAAACGAAAAAGTAAAGGGTCAAAAATAAAATCACCAAGGAGAAAAAGCATGACTAACTTTATAAATGATTTAATAAAAGTTAGATAATTTAGATGATAACGATTTTATTCGAGAACCTGAAAATGATATAAATCTAAAATATGAAACTAAAGGCTGTCGAATTGTAAACATTGTATACTTACTTTTTGTTTTAGAATCGTTAAAGTATGAAAGGTTTGGTTGTAGTTTTTATGACTTAGATATAATTGGTGAAAAGTGGTACGGTTTGAGAAATATATTCTGTTACAAATGTAATGTATGTAACTTAAAAGGAACTTCTAATAGTGAAAATAGTTATATAATTAAGCAAGAGGCGGTGTGTGGTACAATTTTAATGGGCTTAGGTATAACATTATTTTCTGAGTTATGCGCGGGATGTTTTAAAAAACTTATAAACATTCAGAAATTGACTAGTGGAACTGGTAAACGACGCAAAAACTGCAAAAATGATAAGAGCTGTTAAAGAATATAATTTAACAATAGACACGGGCGACATCTATTCTAATGGAACGGCCATAATTATGTAATCGTCAATGGGGGATAGAGCAAAAGAACCTAGAAAAGTAGTTATAATGTCTTGTTTGGATTGTGTTGTATAATTTGTGATAAAACAAAGAGAATGTTATGTGTGGGGTGAAAAATAGATATTATCAAATATGAGCCAAAAACAAAGAAAAAGTTCCATTTAAATGCTCCAAAAATTGGAACAGTGCATCAACAACCATGGAAGCTAATATTATTTTGGAAGGTTTTAAAAATTCAGTTCAAACACATTGTTTAAAATATATCAAAATAATCGTTTCATGTAAATAATCAGTTACCATTTGGGAATTATGGGGAGTAGGCCACCGTGCTGGATAAAATATAATCTCTTTCTCGTCGGAGTAAGCAATTATTATTCACTATTTTATTTAAAAACTTTTAGGATCTTTCTGATGTTAAAGGACAATCTAAAATTATAGGAGTTAATAACACATTTCCAACTGTTCTTACCTAAACATTAAATCCAATTATAATTCGGTTATTTCCTTCTCTAAATGTGCTTTAATATTCTCACGTCTAATACCCTGTGTTTTTTCGGCTAAATAATCCAACATGAGTGAACCATGAATCATCAGAGAATAATATCCTGCGAGAAAAAATATTGCCACTTCTTATATTGTCTAAAGCCGAATGGCAAAATATTAATGTTCTTTCAAAATTACTGTGAAACATGTGTTGATGTAATTGATATTTGAAACATGTGTACTTGTGCTTTTTAAAATTTTGCGTACTATTTCGTGAATTATATTTAAATTATTACCAATTTCTGCTAGGGTAGTTTTACCTGCTTCGTGTTTATTTTAGTTTCTTTATTGACAATAAAATCGCCAACTTCATTATTATTATATGTATATGGAAAGGGATCCATAAAAATAATATTTGAGGTATAATTAATGAATCAAATAAATTGTAGAAGTAAAGTCTGCCCCAAAAAAATTGATTAGTTAATTGGACAACAATCAATATAATGCATTCTCCAAATGTTTTCGTGGAAATAATTAATTTTATTCATTAAAACATTTTCAAGGAGTAGTAAACAGTTTTTCATAAAAGGTTCATATAAAATGGTAGAGATCTGGGTGGTTTTTAAAATCTAAAACAAAGTGACTAAATTAAGATTAAATAAAAACATAAAATAATAAAATTATTTAATCAAATAGGGTTTAAAAGGTATTTTAAAAAAGTATTTTAAAAGATAGTTAAAATTTCCTTTACAAAATTTTAACTATCTTTTAAAATACTTTTTTAACCCTTTAGTGCCTGACGGTACTTGTAAGTACCACTTATTTTAAAACTCTATTAGAGTTACATGAAGCTTCTTAGAGTGATTTTGCTGCCCGACGGTACATTTTAGTTCCATCTATGAGCTAATAGAAACCGTAGAATAAATATCTACGCCGCCACTAGGTATTTATTGCCAGTTGCAGTTTTAAGGTGCACATGGCTGTCGGCATTTTTACACTTGCATTTTGTTTCTGTCATTGTTATTATTGTTTGTCGATTTGCTATTGTTTATATTGCTATAAACTTTCTTTTATTCGTCGTGGGTAAGTTTTTATAAAAGTAGGCTATTTTATGATTTTCGTTCACAAAACATTTGATTTTTCTTGCAGTACTAAAAGGTACCGTCAGGAATTATGGATGAACAAACTATAAAATGCCTTTTCAAAAAATCGCTAACTGAAAAAGTGCTGGAGGACATTGAAAAGCAAATATTATTCGAAGATTCGCCTCTGGATATTGGTTTGTTGTCGGATGAAGACCAAAGTGACTCAGAGGACATGGAATTTAGTCCGCAAAGCAATTTTGTGTATTTTTTACGCATATAAGTAGCTGATACTGCAGCTAATATACCTACAACTTTGAAGTCCCCTTATTTTGAAGATCCTCAATCATCCTGTTCTATTAATAACGATTCATCAGACCAACAACCTTCGTGTTCATTACCGGTAAAAGAAAAAAATAAAATTGTACTGAACCGGTCCAAAAGAGTAGTAAAGTTTTACGCTCGCACTTAGAAAAGAATGAAGAAAATTTAGAAGGGCTTTCATGTCATAAAGGAGATGGTCAAAAAAGGAAAAGGCAAACAAAACAAGCAAACAGAAAATGGAAGAAGACCTTTGCTAAAGAAACAATGCCTGAAATTAGCTTTCCTAAAGGTCCAGTTGAAACAGAATTTATTGACTGTAATTCAGCTACTGATGTTTATTTGTGTTTACTTGGAGAATCTATCGATGATATTTTTTTACAAAGCAATCTGTATGCTACACAACGTAACAAAACTCTAAATTTGTGCAGGGAACAGCTTCTTGCTTTCATAGGTACAATTTCCTAGTGGCTTATCATCGCTTGCCTGCGTGGAAACATTACTAGAGTACCAGTAAGGATCTGGGTGTTTCTGCTGTTAATAATTGCATGACTAGAAACCGATTTGAAGAAATTTTAAAGTATTTACATGGTAGTAACAACAGCTTAATACCAGTTGACAATAATGACAAAATTTACAAGATTCGGCCACTAGCAAATATATTTAACAAGCGTTTCAAAGAGTGTTATGAAACAACCGGGCGTATAAGTATTAATGAAAGTATGATCCTATTCAAAGGCAGAAACTCGATCAAATAGTATAATCCCATAAAACCAATAAAAAGAGGTTACAAGTTGTGGTGTGCTGCTGACCAAAAAGCGTACGTTTCAACATTTAAAGTTTACCAAGGAAAACATGAAGAATTGCAACAGGAATTTAAGGAATTCGGACTTGGGGAAAGGATCGTACTTTTACTGTCCAAACTAGACTGGAATAAATATAAAATCATCTACGCTAACAATTATTTTATATCTATCAATCTTCTGGAAATATTGTTCTTGAAGAAAACATTGGATTGTGGAACAATCCGAAGCACCAGACTTGGTTTTCTTTCAATGATGGGTAACAAAGAAATGGGAAGGGGCGACTACGACTATCGTATTCCAAATACCCAAGTCAGGGTGTGTAAATGGAAAGACAATAGGATGGTGAATTTTGCATCAAGCTTCCATAGTACTGCAGAAGTTACTGTAAACAGAACGCAAAAAGACGGATCACGTATAGACGTTAAATGTGCATTTATAGTTGTCTACTATAACAAACATATGGGGGCGTCGATCGTGCAGTTCAATTGAGAAGTACTTATGGCATGGTTAGTATGTCACGAAAATGCCGGCACAGACTTTTTTTAGGGCTTTCTTGATATAGCATTTGTAAATGTTTACATAATATACAACTTAAACTTCGAAAAAATTACAACACTTGAGTTTAGGAGGTCAATAAGTATGGGATTTATGGCAATGAACCCCGACACAGACAGTCGAAGAAAATCTGGTATAGTAGTAAAAAGACGAAAGTACAACTACAGTGTATCTGATAACGTCCGACTGGGAAATCGTGGGTCCCACTGGTTTGTATACGAAAATAATAGAGGAAGATGTGAACAATTCAGCTCGCTCTCTATACAATCGCGCCCCCATTGCAAATGTTCAATATGTGGGATGTTTTTATGTTCTAATCTAAAGAAGAACTGTTTCCTTGAATACCACGAACTACATTAATGGTTTTGTTTATTTTTACACAAAATGTATTTTACAAACTTTAATAAAATGACGACGTTATGTTTATCTAATTTTGTTCTTCTGTTCCTGGCGGTACCAAAAAGTCCAAGGAAATTTTTTCTTCTAAAACTGTAACTAAAATGACCAAAAAAATTACATACACATCTTTACTCATTATTAAACATACAAAACAAAAATAAATCTAAAAACTTAAATTTTTCAGATTTGACTAAATAGATTTATTATTTTATGTTTTTGATTAATCTTAATTTAGTCACTTTATTTTAGATCTTAAGAATCGCCCAAATCTCTATGATTTTTAGTACTCCTTGAAAATTTCTTCATTGATAAACATTTAGACGAAAACGTTTTTGGGGAAGACTTTACTTCTACAATTTACTTAATTCATTCTCGTTTAATCGGTATTTTTGCAATAATTTGATAGAATACTTTACACTGCAGTAACTTCACGGCGATTGTGATTCAGTGTAGTGAAATGTAAAAGAAATATTTCTAATATGTTTGGTGTATATTACTCTATGGCTCAATGAAGTGCTAAATGGGTTATGCTAAGCTACACTACACTTCCTTTTAAATTATTGCTACAACAACCATATTTTGTAGAAAGTGTAATCACACCGAATAATGTAATGTAGCGCAAATGGACACCGATCGCTGCCAGTGCAACACTTTTTGTTTTACTGTAGTTTATTGCAGAAGAAACCTATTATTATTATCATTATATTTTCTACTAAATTGTATTTTTACTCGTATAATATAATCTTGTGCCAGGTATCTTTATCGGGAAATCCTTGAGCATTAAGCACTACTCCAACTCATGAATTCTTATAATTTTTGCTGAAAATTAGCAACGTATCAAATTTTTTACTTTCTCTTACGTTTATGAAATACATATATTATAGTCGTTTCGGTCAAAATTTTCGATGCCCAGTTTTTAGCGGAAATACACGTTTTCAGATCCCCTGAATCCGAAAAACATGTTTTTAGAAATTGGTCTGTATGTGTGTGTGCGTGTGCGTGTGCGTGTGCGTGTGCATGTTCGTGTGCGTGTGCGTGTGCGTGTGCGTGTGCGTGTGCATGTGCGTGTGCGTGTGCGTGTGCGTGTGCGTGTGCGTGTGCGTGTGCGCGTGTGCGTGTGCGTGTGTGTGTGTGTAGGTGCGCGCGTGGTATCTCGAAAACCAAACATCGTAGAAAAGTGAAATTTTATATATAAGTTTATTGTCCCCTTAGCACTTTCGCGTAGTAATTCCGTTAAAATCGAATGACCAAAAGTGCCACTTTATTCTTGTGATTTTTAGGTTTTTTGCAATTTTTTCGAAAACGGCTACAACGATTTTTTTAAACTCGTCACATTTCTTGCGCCTATAATTCTGTATTACAGGAACTAAAGGGCTTCTCTGAGAAAATTTGTTGAAGTGAGTTATTGAGAAAAATCTCTAGAGTTAAGCACGGTTTTGTCTAGCGAGTAACTTGAATGGCTGACCGTTCCAATTATCGTCCTCAAAATAAAAATAAATTAATGTTTTAATGATTTGTGTGCATTATTTACATACTTAGTTACTTTTTATTTAAATCTATAAGTTATTTTTGCTTTAAATGAACTCAACATTTAATTATAAAACTCTTAGTACATGTATAAAGGGAATTATAAATGGATGAATTATCTATGCCTTTAAATTAATTTTAGAGCTTACAATTTAGGTGTATAGGAAAGTAAATTTGAAATGTGTAAGAAAAAGTCGTGTGTTGTCTCACACCAGATTTTTATATGATGTATATAAATTTAACTATTTTTAACAATAAACACAATAGTATAGCAATAGAGCTGTTAAACACCAATTGTTATTCGTAACTGCTATTTATTTTCTAAGGTACGTTGGACGTTTTTTAATTCACCTAAAACACTATAGCAAATTGACAGTTGTAGAAATCAAAGGTATTTACATTTTCCAACAGCCGCTTACAATAAAATCTAATCATATGTAAGTCAATTTAAAACTAAAATTATAGTTATATAAAAAATATGTATTTCTATTTAAAAAAAATGAAAATTATTATTTAACAATTGAAAAAATATATTTTCTTATTATTATTATTAAAATCTTGCTGGGCTGATATAGCTCCCGGAGATGCCCTTTATAAAACTTTATAAAACAATAAAGAAATCTTTATATTTAGGGACTGGATTTTTACTACAAATAAAAAGAAATGAAAATAGCTAATTCTGTTAACATCGGTAATTTGAATTTTAAAATTTTTGTGTGATGTTTTACCTTGTAAGCTACGCTTAGGGAAAACATGTTTAATTGTATAGAAATATGATTTTAAGACTCAAAAACCGTACTGTCCGTAAGATTACTCGTTCCGAAATAAAACATCTTTCGCACCGATGAGAAAAGTAACTATTTTATAGAAAAAAAGATTTTCGGGTTTCACATTTTTAATCAAACATTTCGAGAATTAGGCGCTTTCTTTACAAATATTAAATATTACTCGTAGAATCTGTTATAATTGTAACAGATTGTAATATTTAAGTAATGAGTAATGATTGAGATTGCTAATTATTTCTACCGAAAAAATACATAATTTTTTGGACTATTTCCATGATTAATAAAATTTACATTCTACTTTGAGCACCGTAACTACACTTGAAAAGATTTACTTTTCGCATAAATTACTATTAAATAACTTCCGATGATAATTTATAAACTTATCAAGAACTTCACAATCAAAAATTATATGCAGTTAAAAGTGGTTTCTGCAAATTACTTAAGCCGTTAGTATAGACTCACTGTTGGAAAAGAGATCATCACCTCATAGAATGTATAAATGCAAGTTCCACTATTTTTTTGCCGTCTTCAATAAAATCTAGTAATAATTACTCTCACACAATCATTAATTTAAACTTACTATGAGTTTATAAATATTGTACTGCAGTAGGGGGAGATGGGGGTACTGGAACAGCAACTGGGCCGAATTCGAATTCCAAGGTCATAAGTCAAGGACAAATTGAAATCTGGGTATTAGGTCAAGGACTTTTTTAAACTGGGTCACAAGTCAAGGGCTTTCTAAATATGGGTCATGGCTCAAGGCCGTTCATATCTGGATCTCTGACTTTAATAAGGTCAAGGTCGTGCGTATATTGAAGAAATCTTCAAGATCAAACAATTATTTACTGTAAAACAAACAGAATTCCGTTTACACATTTCTATGTTCGTATAATTACACTTCAAGGTCAAACACATATTTACTGTAAAACAAAGAGAATTCCATTAACACATTTCTTTAATACAATCAAAGTTATTCACATTTGGTTCAAAAGCCTTTGTCCTTAAGCTCAAGGTCAAGCGATTATCTATTAAAGAAATAAGGAGAGTAGTCCTTCGACGGATTTGTGTATTGACAAATAACTATAAGCTACAATGCTTCATAAAGCTCTGTTCGTTTAATTAAACACTCCTAAATACCATTTTTGCAAATGGACAGTTTGATGAATATTTAATGTTTTCTGATATTGGAGTATCATCGTCTTTCCACTGTCCTAGAGTTAGTGCACAATAATGGCATCTTACAATATCCTCACTACCAGTATAGAAAAATCCTGCCTGCACCAAGTTTTCAGGAGGTGCACCACTTTTCCAGTTGTCATCATGGAATGATAAACGATGGTTCCAATCCCAATAATTAGCATTACGCAGTTGCTCTTCAAATTCTTTAGACAGTTCAATCCTAACACACATGTTTATGAAGTAATTAAGTTATCCTCCCCACTACAAGAAATAGGGATTATTATTATCCTGCTATTAACTTTATCGAGCTCAAGGTCATTTTATGATATAAGTATGGTAATCTGAAATTTGTTTCTAGTAGTCCTCGCTAAACTTCGCCCTTTATCAAAAGTAAGATACTAAATATTACAGTATTCCTAATTTTAATAAATTTCTAATTGTAGTGGAAAACCTATTTGATATTATTCAAAACGCTGGAATGAAGGCATTTCAACAAAATACTGATTGCATAGAAAATAAAATCACCCTATTTCCATTATTAAATGAGTATATATATTTTTTGAATAAATAGAAGACCAAGTATGTTAGTGTTGGAGTGTATCCTGATAATGCATGTATGCCTGTGGTGAAGCTAAGTAATATGCGCAATCAACATCTAATATTTAATGAAAGCGAATGGAATGTGCTACTCGAGAATAAAAACATTATTATTCACTATTTTGAACATAATGATGACGTAGGAGCACTCATAAAGGTTGCTTCAAAGATAGTTTACTTCGATCGAATAGGACAATCTAAAATTATAAAGATTGAGGATGTTGAAGTAAATCAAATTTATTTAGGTTGGAGTCGATTGTCGAACTGTA
>JAHWXV010013944.1:0-20304 GCA_024586415.1 Phrixothrix hirtus | reverse complement strand
AAAGTAGTTTGCTAAGCAGTCTAACAAAGGGTTACAATTAAGTGAAAAGGTAACTAGAGCAATTAGCACGCTGCCAATTAGACCTGCGAAGCAACAATGCGCTTAATTTTCAAAATTATTAATTTAGTGCAAGTTTCTGTCACTGCTGTTACGAATCACGTTTATCCGTTAATTACATGAAAACAATTAAAGAGATAAGGTTAGAGTGCGCATAATAACTTATGTCAACTATTATTATAAAACTTCAGTTTAAAACATTAATGAAACTGTAATAATTTTACTGAATCACGTATTATTATTAAAAAACCAATTTAAATATTTCAAGGACAATTATGAAATGTTTTAATTGTTAAATACCATTTATTTTACAACACTACTCGATAGTCATCGCCTGAATTAATTATCTTCTTTATAACCTTAAGCCGAGGTGTTAATTGCATTGGTAGGTTAACTCTGACTAGCTAATTTACAGGAAGTGACCAATGTCTAAATATAAGTTAACAACTAATTCACAAGCAATTTGCCATAATTTTGGACGAACTATCAGCTGTTTTGATAGAAAATAAGCCAGTAAGAAAAATTACTTGATTATTAGAAGATCCTAAATAACAACTTGCATTCAGAATAAATAATAAACAGCAGAAAAAATTAATAATTTAATTTAACTAGAGATCAGTCAATATAATACAGCGAATAATGGCCAATAGAGTAGTAAATATTCAAAACACACAAATTGGGGCCTGTTACCCAACAATGAACAATTAAATCAGTAATTAAATAATGTAAGTGAAAAGTGTTACACGGCAGCAACAAGATAGCATTACAGTGTGGTGCAGTAAGGATGAGGCAGAATCAGTGATCAAACGCAGATTGATGCAAATCGGAATTAGAACTGCTGTTCAATAGAAGAAGGATCTGTAAGTTAAGAAAAGTAAATGCTTGGAAATTGAAATATTCAAGATCGCAGCGTCGCCCTTCGTAGTTATCCAACACAGACACCCGATACGAAAAGCAACAATTGATCACAGATCTATTAGCAAATTACATGATTTGGTGAAGCCAATTCAAGTAGCGTTAAATTTTAAATGATAATTAATTTTGTAAAGTAATCCCAAACAACAATAAAAAACAAGATATTAAAATCGAAATAAATTAAATTTTATTCATTAAAGTTTTGTTTTTAAAATGTTTAATTTCGAAAGCCAAAAGTAATTTAACAAACGTTAATAAAATTTAGCAAAACCCCAATTTTTTAGCCAAAAGTATGTAATAGGTTCTTAATATATCACCGGCTGTTATATTGAGGATGGTAACTTGTGCCCTTTGCACCTAAGTGCTTAAATAAGATGGTAAACAATGAATTAATAATTTAGCTCACTAGACTTCTGTGTTACCCTTCAATTTACACAATCTTACTTATAACAGATACTTTGAAAATCCAATGCACTTGTGGAACCGGTAGTTCCGTCCCAGAACCTGAGTTCAGGATGGAGTTCCATCCAGCCAAAAAAAAACAATTTAAATTTTGCCCATAATTATTGAAAATAACAATTAAGATTTTTAAAGAATGATAGTTCTAACAAGGAAAATGATGCACAATTAATTTTGAGAACCATTATTAAATTATTTAACAAGATAATCCATGTTGTAAGAAATTTGAAAACGTGCTATCGTTTCTCTAGCCAAAATCATGCTGCCCCTGGCGTCCAAAACTCGGCCAACCGCACACGGCTATCTCGATCCAATATCTAATTCAAACCCGACCCGTCCTTAAAAGTATCTTCACACTTCAATGTTAAATTTTTGCTGAAAAGGTACTTAATTATTAAATAATTGCAATTTATGTGTCTTATCCATTAATATTAAAACGTTTAATGCAAACTATATACATTATACTTCATAATGAAAAATAAATTGACTACGAGTTCCTTGAAATATAAATCACTAAAAGTATATATTTGTTAAAATCAAAATTGTTACATTAAATAATAGAAAATTGTTTAGTGGTAGTAATAAATTAAACAATGTAACGTTTTAACGTTACAACTTAATAATTTAAATTTTCATTCATTATTCTTTTGTATTATGTAATGTTATAGAATGCGATTTTTAGCAAATTCCGCTTTTTCATAAATACCCGAGTACATTTTGTTATTCTATCATTAATTTAGTATTCCACAGTATAATTCTGTTATAGCGAACGTGGAAGTCGCAAAAATTTGGTTTATTATAACCGATACTTCACACTAACAGAAACGTTGAAAAAGCACGTTAACACATTTATACGAGCTACAAATTAAAACTGATTAGAGATTTGTGTGGAATCACGTCCATATAATTTCTCTTCAGCCTACTTCGTGTTGCATCAGTGAGCGGAGAAGCGAGGCATGAAGTTGATTTTAAGTGAAAAATGAATGAGCTACTGAAAGTGATCGAAGACCAACTAAATTACCAAAAATTCACAAAATTTCGTAAATCCCCGCCAATTAATGCAACCTAAAACGCGTTGAAGTGAAATTTTTGTTAGAGGATGTTGCTTTTACAATTCCTATTGCTCGTCTTCGTCGTGTAGCACTGCAGAGATAAACGGACGTACATTCGAACACATTCGGTAGATATAGGAGAGGAAAAATGTATGTATCTCAATTACAGATAACTTTATGTAAGCGTGAAACCACGCATGAGTTGGTGCAGATTTAAAAATCACGGAGTGCCGTGCCGTATTCCACAAATGTCTGACGGAATTCTTGACGCGCATTTTAAAGATTCCTTATCCGAATTTACATACGTTTGTCTAATGCAAGTAAATACGTTTATTTATCTTCTTTGTTGATTAATTCTCAAAATTAATAAGCCTTTCCAAATTAAGTCCTTTATAAAAATTGTAATTAAAGTGTTAGTTATTCCCGACCGTTCGTTATAAATGCGTTCGTTAAAAGCAATCGTAAAATATATGTTAATAAATGGAAATCAGTTCGGGACTTGGGATTTTGTTCGTTATAGAAGAGAGTTCGTTATATCGAGGATTCGATATAATAGAGTTATACTGTATTTTTGGTCAGTATTAGCTACATATGTATTACTGAAATTTTTGTGAAAGCGTGGTTAATTTATAAAGATAAGCTTAGAAGAAAATATTTAGATACTTCAGCACTGCCACTTTTTAACCGCTATTGTTTAAAATAATTAAAGCTAGCCATCAATTTAATAAAATAGTTGGTTTTCATACTATTTCTTTAACATTTTGATGATTTTGTGAGGTCTAGTATTGAACGGACACCTATCGCCACTGAAGGTGACAGTCAAGATTTTTTAAATTCCCTAATATAAGCAATGTTTCATTTTTACAAGTATTAAAGCCCAATTGCCCGTAATAGAATTTTGGTGCGTCAACGTATAATAGCGTAAAGCTCAATGTTTTTACGGATATAATTTATCCATCATAATATTATTTTGTTCTTAATTAGAATTCATACTACAAGGCGCATGTGTACGGATATAATGTGCACAACTCTATATTTTGTATAAATAAATTAATACCTAGATAGCTTGATTATAGGTATTATTTATTAAAACTGGTTATAATAATGTAAGTACTAAATGATTAAATTTTATTGAAATTTTAAACATTTATTTAATTTATGTACAAACATAAATCGATATCCATTATTCACGACAAAATTGGGAGATGCCCTTGGCTACTATTGATTTAATTCAAATCATATGAAGTTTGAAATACCGAATTAATTTGTAATGCCATGTTCCGTAAATAGTTTACCAAACATCATTACGAAGTTCTGTAACCGATCCAAGAATGTTTTCAGCATTAAACATTTTACTGATAATTAATTTTAGTAATAAACGTTATTTCTCTTGTAGTGAGCAAATTGTAACATAGTTCGTAAAACAGTAATACTTTATGTACAAAAAAGAATTCAATATCTGTTTTAGTCTGTAACCAGTACATACAGTTATTCCCAAATCAACTAAAAGCAAAGCCTTGTAACTTTATTTGTGATATATGCCCAGTTTCTTGGTTCTCATCTTTTATTCAATTTGTCCTAGGAAGTGTAATTTATGTGAATGTAAATCATTCCTGAAAGATCCATATACATATTATGCTCAGTTGGTAGGAGTTGCTAAGTGTCACAAGTGGCGCTGAACTGTCATCCATAAACGACAAACAAGAATGTTTCTATACATACATTAAGTAGAATTTATTAAAGGCAGATAGTTCATTAGTTTATAATTAATAGATAACATTAAACAGATAAAATAGTTGATAACAAATAGTTCATTATTTATTTTGAAAATATTAATGATTACTAATCTACTTAATATAGAAAAATGTGTCGGAAATTATAAAGATAAATAATTTTGTTAAACATTCTAGGAACTATAATTTTATAAGCGAAACAATGTCAATAAGTCTGACAAAGGCTGATTTCCAAAATCTTATGTAGTACGAATTTAGAGATGTAAAATGATTTATATCCATTTCTAAAAACTATGTCAGTAACTACATTTTTTTTAAAAGAATTATTTAAAAAACTGAGATTAGAAGCTTTATTGTATTAGCAGTATTAGCTACTAAAACTATAATAAATGGTTCATAACTTATGTACTGTGATTTGTATAATTTAATATAGCAGTCAGATATCTTTCACCTACAATTGCATGATTGAAAACATAATTCCAATACACTTAATGTGAATGTGGATTTTTGTCTCAAAAACCAAAATCCATGAAAATGAAGACAGAATTATTAAAGTAGCTACGATTACAAGACTTAAATAAGCTGTAGTTATCGTGGTAAAATGCTATATAATATTAAAGGATTATTTTAATTACTTCTAGCATTTTCTTAATTTTCACATTTCATTTGAGGTTGGTTGTTAAATTTGCCACAATTTATACGTTTTACACTAGAACACCACATGTCATTTGACAGATGACAGGTAAACATTTCGGTTATTACAAATGGAGAGGAATACAATTGAACAATCCGTATTTGATGTTAAAAATTGTTTTAAATTTGGAAGAAAGAAAATTTCGTACAGAATATGAGAAAATTGTCCGTCAAATGTGGCCATTCGAAAGTAGTTCGATAAAAAATGAGACAAGCAAAATATACCATCGTAGTGGTTGTCCAGGAGAAAACATTACTGCTGTAGTGGTAATCTTCATGAGAATCCAATGATATCAATTCGTCATCGTTGTCAGCAGTTACACATTCTAAAAGTCACTTGTTCGGTATCTTATACAAAAACCTTCATTTAAAGGTTTACAAGATCCATATAGCTCAACAAATAAAACAAACTAACTTTGGATTATGTTCTCAATTCGCTAATAGGACCATACATAAAAAACTTGACAATGCGTCATCTTTAGCGTCGAAGCACATTGTTAAACACCGTAATTAACAATTAAAAAATTATGTGTCCTAACAATAGAAATTTAAATAAGCTACCCTTTATTTTTTCTAAATATTTTGCTGTAATATAAAATAACCTAAAGTAATATTAAGTTTTAAACTGAAGTTTCTCAGACTATAAAAGTATTAAACAAACCGTGAGTAATTTTAGAATTAGTGTAAAAAAAATAGAAACTTCAAGCCATTGGGATGTAAAATGAAATTATACAAGATAAAATTTAACATAGAAATTCTTGGGGCGAAGGACGTGGGCAAAGATAGGTACTATTTGCGACGTCATAAAAAAACAACCGGGATTGAAGTGTTGAAGCGCTAAGGAAAAAAACCGCGATTATAATGGAAATTTAAGGCTTGCCATTTCAAGTACGAAACCAAAAATATTGCAGAGGAATGTCGAATGTTATAAAAATCTAGAATACGTAAGAAGCGTTATCTTTTCTTTTTCAAGTCAGTATACACTGCTGCATTCAGCGTAGAATGCGAGACTAGATACGTTGAAGTTAGAAATATAAATTCCATCTTAACTTGTGTGGAAAAGTAATCCTAAGCACTATAGGTTGTCGTGTTATTATAAAGCCCTGGAATTCTACAATCAACGTAAATTTAATATTCTTAATTTAAAACAAGAAAATAAATTCAACATTCAAAGGCACAACTTCAAAGAAATATAGCTAGTTAGGAATAAGAAATTTATAGGCAAGTACATCCTTTCAAAACAGCCTATCTGGAACCAAATTCGCAGAAGGAAGCCTAATTATTTTAAATTCTAAAATAATACAAACACAAGTTAAACCGTAAGTGTATTTTATCAAATCGTCTTATAAACTTTAATAAACAAATAATGTTAAAGGTGGTTTATTGTTATTTTGTAATGTACATTATTGCCGCCGAGCTCATTTTGTTTTTTTTGAGGCGGGCCAAGGGTTGTAATTAGCAATTACGTCCCAGCAGTCAAATTGCATGGGGGAAATGGGCGCCATACTGTTGTTTAAGGCAATTCTGTGCTTAAATCGTTACTTACAGGTTAGCTGTATGCGCAGCATCTTAGGCATACGGTAGGCTTTTACTGAAACAGGTTGATTAAAGTTAGAAAAAATACCAATGTTGAAAATAAACGTATTATGTAGTCTCGTGAGTATTATTTTTCTCTTTCGTGCATATAAATGGAAAAATAGAATGCCCATGATACACGCACTCTATAAGTTGTGCTGTGATTAAATTGACAGGTATGCGATAGTACAAAGATAAATTATATTTCGCAGAGTACGTAAAAGTATTTATAATAGCTGATGATACAAATAGGGCAGGTCACCATTCAATTGCAATATCAGTTTATGATAAGAAATTACTTTTTGTATATATACGTATATCGGTTTATGGTTGCAACCAAAAAGGCAACATTTCATCACTTCATAAACTTTTTACTGCTAAATGACTTACCCTTAACAAAATTAAATATAAATATATGATAACTTTATCAATTGCATCCAAACTGTCGCAGATAACAACGTTTAACGTTTTCACAATATAGAAGAAATAAATTTAACCTTTGCTATAAAAATAATCCAATATTGTTTAAAAGCTTTAACTTTCAAAATTAATAATTTGTTCCACAGCAATTTCAGTTATGCTAATTACACGTCTAAATGGTGGTCCAAACCATAATTTGCTGTTATTAATTAAATCAATGGGAAATCCAAAAAACTAAGCTAATGTAGTATATTAACAAATAGGAGCCTTTTGAGCTTACCATTGTAGATGCAGAAGCGGCTACGAGTGGCTGTTGGGAAAGGTGATTCTGGTCAGGGCCTCCCAATACGGTAAGTATTTAAAACTTTTTTAATAAAGCAAGTTGAGCTTCCCTACATTCATCAAACATGAAAGGCTATCCGTAAAATAGTATAATGAATGACTCCAAAATTAATTTACAATAAAAGACAAAGAGAAATGTTTACCTCAAAATTTTGAGCGTTTTGCCATAACTATGAATATAAAAATTTATATAACAATTTACTGGACCGCCATGAATACGCGTCGTCTAATCAAGATTCGAACACCATGCTTACAACCCTATCTCCTCCTGTGCGCGTTAAAAATACCAAGGTCTCTTGTAATACCTAAATTTTATAATTTTAAGAATAAAATTATGTACATAAAGTAATATGTAACTGGACTAAGAACGAAAAAAATTGTATTCATAAAATAAACGTTACAATTTAAACTTAAAATTTTGTTTTAATTTGAATAAATGCTTTTAAAGAACCTAAAGTTTCTTCTCAATTGTAAGCACTAGTCTTGTAGTAAGTACATGTTTACAATCTGCCAGGACTAGGTTATATCCAGAGGTAACCGAAGGAGATAGTAAATACTATTTGTTTCTTTAAGATTTATGTGCATTAGTTATAACTGAAAATTGTGTTGATTGAAATGTTTTCATTTGATTTTTATTAAATAACTATATAGAGTGTAAAGTCTTTGTTTCTTACTTGGTGAAATATAACTAGCCATTAAGTATACAATTTTGGTGAGATCGACAAAAGATCTAACGTAACCAATTAAATAGAAAGATTATATAAATTTTCTCGTTAGGTAAACACGGAACTGTAAATTTTAGAGCCCCTTATTTAAAAATCTGGTGTGAGACAACATACGACTTTCTCTTACCCATTTTTAATTTAATTTGAATTTATTCACGTTAGTTACTTTCCTATACGTCTAAATTGTAAACTCGAAAATTAACTTAATGGTATAACTAATTTATCCATTTCTAATCCCTTTATACGTGTACTAAGAGCTTTATAATTAAATTTTAAGCTCATTTAAAGAAAAAATAATATATAGATTTCAATAAAAAGTAATTAATTATGTAAATAATGCATACAAATTATTAAAACGTTAATTTATTTTTATTTTGGGGACGATAATTGGAACGGCCACAAATCCACGTTACTGGCCAGATAAAACCTTTCTTAACTCTAGAGATTTTTCTCAATAATTCACTTCAACAAACGTTCTCAGAGAAACTACTTAGTTCATATAATATAGCATTATAAGCGCAAGAAACATGACGAGTTTAAAAAAAATCGCTAAAGCCGTTTTCTAAAAAATTGTAAAAAACCTAATAATCACAAAAATAAAGTGGTACTTCCGATAGTTCAATTTTAACGAAATTCTTACTAGGACGTAATATGGTGGGAATAAATTTACACATAAAATTTCACTTTTCTACGAAGTTTGGTTTTCGAGATATATTGACCACATGCGTACACGTACGCACGCACGCACGCATGCACGCACGCACGCACGCACGCACGCGCGTACGCAAGCACACACATACACACACACAAATACACACACACACAAATACACACACACACACACACACACACACACACACACACACACACACACTACACACGCACGCACGCACGCTCCACGCACGCAAGCACTTACGCACGTACGCTCACACAAACACACACACACACACACACACACACACACACACATACATACACAGATCAGTTTCTAAAATTATATGTTTTTCGGACTCAGGGGACCTGAAAAGGTGTATTTCCGCTAAAAGCTGGACATCGAAAATTTTGGCCGAAAACATGATTTTCTCTATACTATATGTCATAAACGTAGGGTAAAGTAAAAAAAATCCCTTAAATATTTTCAAAATCAGGGAAGCTATAGATTTTTGACATCAAAATGACGAAACCTTCCCATAGTACGACCGGACGTTTAGAAATTAATTACATTTTATTACTATAAAATTAGGTACTTCAAAGTAATTAAACCAAGAGTAAAAGTAAAATATACAACAGAAAAAAATAAATAGAAAATTTTGGTATAATTAGTTGTTCCATATTATGCAATTTTGACAGCAGAAAGTAAATATTTGTAACGATTCATATTGTGCAGTAAAATAATTACTTACAATTAATTACAAGTATTAATGTTTTAATATTCCAGGCGTTTAGAAAATTTCAAAGGTATTATTTTACAATTGGATGCTTACACTCATATAGTGATAAAATGGGTAACCACATATAAAACACGAAAGCATAAACAAAATGTTAAATAAATATAAATGGTTATATTCATGTGACGTATTTTATTACATAAAGCACCCATGTTTAAAGATACGTGGGCTTGCGTAGGGAAGAAGACATGACCGTGGCGCATAGTCATCCTTAGAATGACACCATCCAAAATTTCAAACTAATTCATAGGTTAGTTTTTATTTAGCAGCCGTTTGTGTGACACATGTTTAGTGTTTTTCGATAAAATGGAAAAAGAACTATTAAAGCATAATCAGACTGTATATTGTAAACGCCCTGAAAATATTACAGAAATCTGTATTATGCTGCGACCAAATATTTAAACTGTTTTTGTTTTTGAATTTAATGAATTTAGATATACATGAATGTTTTATAAAAATACAGAAAAAATAAAGCACTTGTTTCTTTCTGTCAATTTTACGGTTGTTTGAATACTAAAAAGAAGCTTCCGTTTTATATTAATAAAATAGTTATTTAATCTTCATAACTTTAACAAGAACAATATCCATCCGTAATTCGCTTTTTATTCTTGGATGGAAAAATATACGAAGAAATAAAAACCAAATTGATAACTCAATAATTAACTGTCAGAAATTAAGCAAGATAAATTCTAGAAAAGTGCTAAGCAGACTGGTTGTTAAAGAACATCATCTGGTAGACTTGGTTAATAGAGTTAATGGTAGTCGAAAATTTGAAAAGAGATGATAATGAGGAGAATTTCCAATTTGAGTTCTTAGGCTTCTCTATTTCGTCCTTTAAAGTAAAATAAATCCGCTAATGCTGAAATGTTAATGAGTTTATACATTGAAGTAAAATAGTACAAATAGTAAAACTTATAAGCTTCTAAAATATCCTGACTGAACATAAAGTTCTTTAGGAAATCTAAAATAACACTACTGATAAATAACTAGAAACTAGCGACAGCTATTAAAGAACAATGAGCAGTCTAGAAGAAACTGTAATAAAAGTGCCAAATACGTGAATAATTAATGTACGCCGAATGGAAATCCTGTATAACACCTTTTTCAAACGTAAACAATCAACTCACCTAAAACTAATTAAGACAGCGATAAATGATTGAATTGATACGAAGATATGAAATTACCAAATAAGTTGTTCAGATTTAAATGCGTAGCTTATTAAAGTGTATAGTTATTAACGCTACCGTCTATCATTCCCAAGGGTTTTGGTTCAATACCCTGCACAGACTGTTATAATTCGGGTTTCGAGTGATTCTTGAGTCGACAGATATCTCTAGTTATTCCTACCTTCGAACGTTTTTCCAAAAAACATGCTTGTCTTTACTTATATTTAATCCCTATTCCTAGCCTGATCCATACTGTTGAAGCATTTTTCTTCCTTACTTCCTTCCATAGATAACCATTATTTCCTTGTTCTTGTACGTTACTTGCCCAAGGTAAGTGGTGAAGCATAAAATTCGTCCCTTGGTTCATTTAATATTACAAATATAAATATCTCAAACAGGAAGGTATTTGTTACTTGTCAAAGCGTCACTTTTAGTCTAACCTCAAAAAATTTAATTCGTTACTACAAAATTTCATAGTATTCATACTCACATATTAGAAAATTACCGAATAGCTCGAAGATAATGCATTGTTCTTAATGGATAATTCTTAAAAGTAAACTTCCGCTATATCTAAGTATCATACGATATAAATAGTAAAATGACTTGAATTAAAGCACATCAGAAATCTTATTTGTGAAACGTTGCTTGTGTACAGGAGTAATCATGATTTAAGCTTTGAGTACAACGATCGCTCTGAAGAAGTAGTGAAACTGTCTTCGCCTGCAAAATAACATCATCTGAGCACAATGAAAGGGGCAAGAGTGGTGAATTCACATTAACCTCAAAGTTATTTTCTTTTACATTTGGATATCTTCAGTATATTTTTATAATTTCGTTCGCACTTATTGTATAAGCAAGGATAGTTTTCAATTTCAATAATTAGTTTTTCATTTCAACTAAACATAGTTCAAGATTATGTGATTGAAGTGAGATTAGAATGATAAACACAGTAATTGTTGACCGCGGAAAAGCTGGAAGTTGGGCAAATTTCAAGGTCGTACTACGCTAAAGAGCGTTCGCGTCGTCTGTTGCAATTGATTCAGATAGATTATACAGTTTCTAGTTTTCTGTGACAGCACGGCGCGTCTTCAACGCGTTCGTTGTACTTATGACTTTACGCTAGCAAAATACGCAGCATGTAATCGCTGTTTGTTAGTGGATAACTCTACAATTGAAAACTTTCTAGCAAAAACAACTTAAGTCCAAAAAGGTCATTTACAACAAATCACAGAAAACAATTTTTTAACTCGCCATATAAAGGTTTTATATATAATCTTGTTTTAGGTTTTTATACTATATGATATTAGTGCATTTTATAACTCAACACTAAATTGTGTTGACTGAGGAAGTGCCAATATTAATAAAACGAAAGGACATATACTATTTTAGACAGGAAAATTTAAACTATGTTACAGAAATGACTTAGCTTTATAAAAAAAGGAACTCTATTTCTTATTATACAATTTTATAATAGAATTACTTGTTATTGAAAATGTTAACAATCTTATTGGAAAAACCTGAACTTAAAGAAAATCAAACATCTTCACAACTGCTGCTGTTGTCATCTTCGTCAATATCCGCTGACGCGCTTCTGCTTCCATTAGGTCATTTGCTGAGAATACTTCCTCATAGAAAAGTCGATGTTCGGGTTTTTCAAAGTATGGCATTAACGTTTTGATGTTATTTGGCTTTAAAGGGGCAATTTTCACAGATTATCTATAACCGAGGTACAAAGTTAATTCAGTCGGTAATTTAAGTTTAATTCGTATAATGCTGGTCCTCCAGTAGCCATTGTAGGAATCTCTCACGCTTGTGGTGGATATATCTGCTTGTATTTGTAGTTGTTTTATGTCTTCTATTTGAATGTGCGGCTTGGGGTATTTCAGAAAATTTTCTCTGTTTTTGCCTTTACGTTAAAAAAGTTTTCTTGGGTCAAATTCATAATTTCAAATGGGAATGGCTTTTGTCGTGCTCTAAGAATAGTCATCCCATTCTTTGGCTAGCTCAATTCTCTCTTTGTAACGCTTCTTTTTCTCTATCAAGCTAAAATCTTGATCGTCAAGTATGCAATAATGTCTTCTTACTGGAAAGATATACAGAATATTATCAAACATATTTAAGAAATGTACCAAAATATATAAATAATACACCATAACATGTTTTCCATTCTGCCCTGGCCACCCATCGCTAATAAGAACCAAACGCTTAGAGCTAAGCTTATGACTGTCTATGTAATGCAGCACCATAGATGTAACATCCTTACTTCCCTTTCTTGCAGTGCCTTCGTGACAGGTGTACATTATCACTTCCTTGATTCCTAATTATGTGTACCGAAGACAATACCAGAGTTGGCCAGCAAAAAATGCCGCCTTACTCGGAATCTAAGGCAATGGCAGGTTCTGCATGGAATCAAAGGTTATACATTAGATCTCACCAGCTTCTGCCTGAACTTTATCTTTTCCCTTTAATTTAAAGAACGCTATTTGCTTTTTTCAAATGCAATTCCGTTACAGTTGTTAATCGAGTAGGTTCTTCTTAACAGATCCTGTTGTCGTTTAATTTTTGTTGGTAATTGTCACACCGAGCACAGGTATCTGAACGCGGAAATCTCAATGATATGTTAAATTCGTTTTTAAAGGCAGACCTTATGTGGTACATTTATTTTATATTTGGTAAGAAATGCGTGCATATCTGTTATTGCTAAAGCCTCTGAAAAATAATATTTATGCGGTTTTTTGCGGCGTGAGTAGTGAGACTGTCTCGGTTGAAATAACGTGATATGAGCTTTTATCAAATTTTTCGGATACTGGTTAACATGACTGTTATGGTGGCCCCTGCCATCCCTTGGTGATTTGCCTATAGTTGTCAAACCTTTCTGCAGCCTTCATAATCGAGCTACTGTAATGGCATGGGTCTTTAAAACCCTCTTTGACAAAGTTTGAATTCCCTGGCGTTGTACCGAATTTTATAAGAAAAAGAACACATCTAGTTTCTTCGTCTTAGCTGGAGTATTTTGAGGGTGCCTTCTATTGATATAATTCAGTTTAAGTAAACCTGCGCGATAATTATCTTTCGCATTTTTATTACTCATGGTATAAAACTGCTTAAAAACGCTTTCCGCTATAATTGCAGAGAGTCTTCCTAAGCATTTTTCATTGCATCTGAAAATATTTTTAATGAATTTAATAGACTATCGGAAACAATCCATCAATTTACCTACAAACGTTTCCTGGTACTCGCTTAGGGATATGTTTACCTCGGTGGTTTACATAAGCTTCACTTTTTACCTTCAACTGCCTAATAGCTTCGGGTTTCCGTTCGTTTTTTAAATTTTCTTATCGACCATTCAAATCCTCCAGGGTTAACAGAATTATTTTCCATCATTTTTTGCACAACGAAAACACAAATGTCAAGAGAACTTTAGGTTATGTTCAGTATAATAGGTACCAGCAAAAACCGCACATATGCTGTTTTTGATGGAAAACGCCTTGGACATGTACTGTTTTAAGAGAAACTCCCTAACTGTATACCGCGATAAATTGGAATTTGTATTGCTTTTGACGAATACAGTTATGTTACATGTGGACAGGATGATTGTCTACAAGATCGCTCCACTCACTCTGAATCAGGAATTTTGGTCTTGCGCTGTTTTTGCTTAAAGACTGTCCATTTTACATAGTTACCCCTTTTCTTGCCTTTTAAAATAGAATTGATTGGGGCCAAAAGAGTGGACCAATATTTTATAAAACGTCGGTACCAGGAGCACATATCGCCGAAACGCTTCACTTTTTTGCAAGTGCGCGGATAGGTTAGCAAAGCTGAAACTCTATCAAGGTCTGTCCGTATTCCATCAACATCAATTACAAAACCGAGATACTTAAGAGAAGATCTAAAAAAATTACGTTTCTTGAGATTGATGGTTAGATTAGCTTTACTGAGAATATCATGAGGTTTCTTTAAAAACTGTGCATGTTCTTTAAATGTAGGTGGCACTATGATAATATCGTCCAAATGTGTAAAAATGTTGGGTTCATTTCTGGGGCCAAAAAGAGCATCGCAGAGCCTCTACTGCGTTTGCGCACAATTATAAAGGACTAATGGAATTACAGTAAATTGAAATGGGCTACATCCTGAGACATTAAAAGCAGTCTTCTCTTTAGAACACGGATCTAGAGGAATTTGTCAAATTTGTGCTTCAAATCAATGCTAGGGATAAACTTGGTATCTTTTAATAAATTAAGGATTCGATCAATCCTAGGTAATGTCTGCGAATCATGTTTAATTACTTCGGTTAACCTTCGCCCATCGAAACAAAAGCGATATTCACCATAATGTTTTTTTTACTAAAACCACCGGACTACTCCATGCACTAGTGGAAGGTTCAATGACACCAAGCGATACCATTTTATCTAATTTTTGATTTACCTTGTCTAAAATATACGGAGACATAAAGTATTGACGTTGCTTAATATGTGGAATAACACCTGTGTCAATAATCATCCGGATACGATCTGTCCGTCCAAGACGAGTTTCCCTGTCTAAGTTCTTAAAAGATTTAATAGCGACCGCGGATATAGTTCTTTGTTCTGGAGATAAGTCACTTAGAAAAGAAGACAGGAATTGTTCGAGAACGGGTTCGTAAGATATCGATTTTAAAGGGAAACCTGTAACCACAGAAATGACCCCCAACCGTTTCTTGTTGACTTCATCTGAATTTTAAATTTCTTACAAAAATCGCTATCAAATATAAATGCGCGCTACAGGGTCGGCACTACTATAACTGAAATAACATGAACCAGCTCACTAGTGGGTATTGGAAGATCAACTATACGATTTACGGTCGTTCTGCACCATCCGCGGTGATGACTTTTCGACCTTTGAGTTAAAGCTGTTTTAACATGCGAAGACTATTTTTACCTATAACAGTTACGTTATCACCACTATCAAGGGGGCCAACCACTTCCTTATCGAAGAGCAATACCGAAACATATAGTCAGTTATCAGAAAGATTAGAAGGAGAATTCAAAGACAATCCCGCAAAAAAATTTTTTTCTGTGTTCTCTGTAAAAAAATCGAATTTCATTCAACCAATCCCTCCATACTTTAGGATCTTCAGAACGTCTATCGTCACAAGTTTTTGTGGCTCTTAAGGAACTCGAAGGAGAAGAAGAAGAGCCGAAATTGTTCTTCTCCCTTACTCGCTTCCCTTACACTTTATAGAGCTTTACATAGTAGTCTCAGTATTACCACACTTATAAAACAACTGTTTTTTAGTAAGAGGAAGGTGCATTCGGAATGTGTGATTAGGAGCACCACACTTCCTACAAATAATTGAAGAGGATGTGTTATTATGACGGCCAACTCTAGGAAAAATCTTTTCTTGTGCTTGAGCGGCACTGGAGTCGATAGCTGATTTTTTAGCTAATGAGCTGCACTCCGCCCGTGAACTCACAAATGAGGCCTCAGTTTCTGCTTCCTTTAGTTTCTTACAAAGTAAACCTAAGGTTGTAACGGAGTCTCTCTCAGTAAGGGCTAGATGTTTTATGTAAGCAGGTTGCAAAGCGCGCTTAATATGTCTAACCGGGGCGGATTCGGCATGACTAACTGAAAGTCTACTAAAAAGACTTTCCATGCTTGGAATATAAAGAATAACCGGTTCCAATTTCTTTTGTGAACGCTCCCAAAATTACTTCTAAATTTCTTCTTCAAAATCGGAAGCTAAAAAGTTATGTTTCAAGTCTTAAATAAATTCTCCCAACACGATAAATGAGGTTTAACCTGCCAGAACCAATGCGTCGCTATTCCTGAAGGGTCAATTGAAAATTCGAAAAGGTTGGATTTGGAATTCGTTGCGCCTGAGCTTTCTCTTCCACTCGTTCAATAAAAGTTAAAAGATTTTGGTGATTACCATCAAATTTAATATCTAATTTATAGTCTAGCACTGATTTAATAACTGAAGCACTAATTGGAGGTTGTCAAACCTGTGGTGGACTAAAGTAAGCGGATGTATTAGGTTGCGATAAATCACTTGCGATTTGAATGCGATCATAAAGTTCAGCTTCTAATTCAAGAACACTAGCATATGATTTATTTACGAACTTGACTAAATCATCCTGATTTAATATGGATGGAAGGCGCTGGAAGCGCTGTATGCGATAATTTAAATGGGACAATCGAGAAACTGCCGTTTTAAAAGCTGAGTTCAACGTAATTCCTGGAAGCTCAGAAACTAGTAAACGTATAAAATCTAAAGAAGACGCAATTCCATCACATTCAGTATCAATGTTCATAGACGGATCTTTAAAAGTCGATATATCGCAACCGGATTCTTGCTCCTTTGACAAAAATCGGCCTAAAATTTTCCTATCTGCCTGGGAGTATTCAGAGGCTACATTATGAATTATCAACTCATAGTTAAGCTCACTGAGAAATAACTGAGCACTTTTAAAATTAGATTCTATTATACATTCAATATTACACATAGCATTAATAAGAATATTGTACAGTCTACAATGCTACTGATGAAAAATATCGTATCAAATTATTTCAAAGAAAAAGTCGCCCCACGTTAGGGTGCCATTTATGTAACCTACATTATTGTCACGGAGCTCATCTTGTTCTTTTAGAGGCTGGTCGAGGGTTGTAATTAGCAATTACTTACCAGTAGTTAAATAGCATGGGGGAAATGGGCGCCACGATACTGCTATTTAAGACAATTTTGTGCTTAAATCGTTACTTTTAGGTTTCCTGTATGCGCAGTATCGGAAGCATACGTTAGGCTTTTATTGAAAAAGGTTGATTAAAATAACAAAAAATACTAATGTCGAAAGTAAACGTATTATGTAGTCCCTTGTTTATTATATTTCTCTTTCATAAATATCAATGGAAAGTTAGAAGACACATGACACAGACACTCTTTAAGTTGTGCTGTGATTAAATTGACAGGTATCCGATAGTACAAAGATAAATTATATTCCGCAGAGTACGTAAAAGTATTTATAATAACTGATGATATTAATAGGGCAGTTACCATTCAATTGCATGATAAATTTATGATAAGAAATGACTTTTTGTACACATACGCATAACGGTTTGTGGTTGCAACCAAAACGGTAACATTTCAACACTCCCTAAAGTTATTACTGCTGAATGACTTGCCCTTAACAAAATTAAATATAAATATATGATAACTTTATCAATTGCATGCAAGCTGTCGAGGATAATAACCTTCAACGTTTTCACACTATAGAAGTAATGAATTTAACCTTTATTATAAAAATGGCCCAATATTGTTTGTAAAGTTTTAAAATTCAAAATTAATAATATGTTCCACAGCAATATCAGTTATGCTAGTTACATGACTAAATATTGATCTAAATCATAATTTGCTGTTATTAATTAAATCAATGGGAAATCCAAAAAACTAAGCTAATGTAGTATATTAAAAAATAGGAGCCTTTTGAGCTTACGATTGTAGGTGCGGGAGCGGCTACGAGGGGATGTTGGAAAAAGTGATTCTGGTCATGATCTCCCAATACGGCAAGTATTTAAAACTTAATCAAAAATAAAGGCTCTCCGTAAAAAAACTATAATGAATGACACCAAAATTAATTTATAATAAAGACAAAGAGAAATGCCCACCCCAAAATTTTGATTGTTTTGCCACAACAATTAATATAAAAATTTATTTAAAAATTTACTAGACTGTCTCGAATACGTGTCGTCTAATCAAGATTCGACCAGTAGTAAGTACATGTTTACAATCTGCCAGAACTAGATTACATTGAGAGGTAACCGAAGGGGGTAGTAAATATTATCTGCGTCTTTAAGATTTATGTGCGGTAGTTCTAATAGAAAGATTATATAAATTTCCAGTTTATGTAAACACGGAACTGTAAATTTTAGAGCTCGTTATTTAAAAATCTGGTGTGAGACAACATACGACTTTCTCTTACCCCTTTTGAATTTAATTTGAATTTATTCACGTTAGTTACTTTCTTATACACCTAAATTGTAAACTGTAAAATTAATTTAAAAGCATAAATAATTCATCCATTTATACATGTACTAAGAGCTTTGTAATTAAATTTTAAGCTTATTTAAAGCAAAAATAATTTCTAAATTTAAATAAAAAGTAATAAGTATGCAAATAATGCATAAAAATTATTAAAATATTAATTCATTTTTATTTTGGGGACGATAATTGGAACGGCCACCGATCCGCGTTACTCACCAGATAAAACCTTGCTTAATTCTAGAGATTTTTCTCAATAACTCACTTCAATTAGTTCAATTTAGCGAAATGCTTAGTAGGGGATGCTAAGGCTGGAATACATTTACGTATAAAATTTCACTTTTTGACGACGTCTTGTTTTCAAGATATATTGACCACATGCGTACACACACACACAAATCCGCGTGCGCACGCGCACGGCCACGAGCACGCAAACGCACACGAACCCGCTCTCGCACACGCGCACGCACGCACACGCACACGTGCGCACACGCACACGCGCGCGCACACACATGCACCCACGCACACATCCCCGAGCGCGTACACATACATATACATACATAACCAATTTCTAGAAATATGGGTTTCGGATGCAGGCGACCTGAAAACGGGTGTTTCCGCTAAAAGCTGGACATCAAAGATTTTGATCAAAACATGACCTTCTCTATATTATATTTCATATACGTAAGAAAAAGTAAAAAGGTTTTAACACTAAAGCCTATTGATAAACACCAATACAGTTTCGAAATAGTTTGGTTAACTCATCCTAAAACTGAACAATTATGTAAATTAAAAAGTAATAAAGTAATTTAGTAAAATTCGTTAATGGCTGCCAATGGGGTAAGCAACAACATTTTGAACTGGGTGATTTTATAAACAAACAGAATTGTCAATTCTTGAATGATGAAAATCCACGATAATTACTAGAAAACCCAATACATTCACAAAAAATTACAGTTTGATGTGCATTTTGGACAGGAGGAGTCATTCAACCATACGTTTTTTGAAATATTCTTGCCAATAGTGTTACTTTTACTAGTGGTCGGTATTAAACCATAATTTTTAATTCTTATGGGATGAATTGGCTGGAATGGACGTTGGAAACGTGTGGTTTCAACAAGATGGTATCACCTTACACACATCCAATGAAATCATTGACTTTCTTCGCCAACGTTTTGGTGAGAGAATAATTCCTCGTAGAACTAATGTGAATTGGTCCGTTGTGACCCAACACCCCTAGATTTTTTACTATAGGACTATTTGAAGGCAAAACTCAATAGCAGTCAACCAAAAACAATTCATGACCTAAAGGAGTTCACTATTAATCGTATTCAAGAAATTGACCAGCTTATGCCAGAATAGCATCAAAAACCTTGCAAAAGAATGGAAGTTTTCCATTCAGCAGCAGGAGGTCACTTGCAACATATTATTTTCCATTATTACACCACGCACGCACGCAGGAGCGCTTACACACGTGCAAGCGCGCACGGACGTACACTCACAAGCCCGCACACGCACACACAAGCTTTTGTGCACACGCGCACACGCGCACAAGTGCACACTCACACTTAAACTTATTCTCTCATACGTTTATACACACGCCCACACGCCAACACACACACACACACACACACACACACACACACACACACACACACACACACACACACACACACACACACACACACACACACACACACACACA
>JAHWXV010013932.1:0-22869 GCA_024586415.1 Phrixothrix hirtus | reverse complement strand
AACTTAAAGGTGAATATTTTGAAAAACAATAAAACAGTTTGTTCCAAAAAATTTGTTTTCTTTCCTAGTTCTTGTAACTACTTAAAAGGCAACCCTCGTACAACAAAGGATTACAGAGAAGTAGAGTATAACAAAGTGACGCTTATTGGTCCATTTCATAATTATAGGATATTCTTCTTAGGTATTCAATTATATTTCTATAATTAAAATCTAAAACCAATTTTTTGATTCGCCTATCTGCATCCCGATACATTTTAGGTTTAGTGTGGTGGTTTTCCTGCTAATAAGTGTTCGTTCTCTATGTTGCAAGTTGTTTGTACATTTTTCAACGCATGATTGAATTTCCATATTGTTGGATGTGGATGTCCATCCGCAGTTCAGTTTACAACTTCCGATGAGCAACTTCTGCGTGGTTATTGGTTAAATCTTAATCATTCAAGGGTCTATCGAATACGACATATTTCTGGAGGGAATAGCGGTGGTTGCCTACCATTGCATTTTCTATCGGGTCGTCCGATGTGTCTTCCAATAAGTGATGAAAATTTCAGTGGTAATTCTTGTGACAACGAATCCCCAGCTTCATCTAAATGATCTATTGGAACAAACGCAACTGAAGTTATCATTTTTGCCATAACAGCAAATTCGGTTTCGATTTTATAGCGGTTTAAAGACCCAGACTTCCAACCGTTTTTTCAAATCTTTTATAAGGTGGAAAAAACAATAATGTACCTGAAAAAGTATTTATAGAGTACAGTTCACAAGTAATATATCGTGATTTGAAGATCAATTGCGAGTTAACGTTTTTAATTAACGCTATTATTGCCTCATAGATTGTTTGTTATGTAGAAGTGCGTAGAGTAGAGAGAGTACTCTGCTGGTGGTGACTATTTGAGCGTACCCTCAAAACACCAATGTTGTGATTCGCTCGTATTGATTACAGGATACATCAAGCTAAAGTAGGTAATAGAATATTGATGTAACCAACATAACATAGTACAAATATTATAATTGATATAAATATTGTGTGCCTAATAGTGAGCAGGTATTTAAATCACAAAACATGGTAATTGCATTAAAATTCTCCGACATGAAAATATATGATTTTAGTAGAACACTAGTGTTGGAATTTGGGCAATGAAACATAAACTTAGTTCTAGATCCTTTTCTGGGTATGTGAATATTAAATAAACTAAGTAGACTACTGGAGTCAAACTTTCTTTTAAATATCTTAAATAAAAAAAACTATGTAAATCTCATTTTAAATATAGTGAATAAAAGTCAAATGTACTTAAAGTCAATGCATGGTCATATCCTTGTGGTACAAATACCTTATCTATTTTATACGTAAGATATTTCAAAAATTTGCGCTGTATCTTTTCAAGAACCATTTTATGGTTATTGTAATAAGGATACCAGATAATACTGCCATACTCTAATTTAGAACGAACAAATGCATAGCACAGGCACTTTAACGCCTTGATATTTCTAAAAGACCTCGCATTACTAAATATAAAACCTAAGGATTTGTTTGCCGTTTTATAAATACTTTCTATATGTGATGAGAAGGAAAGCTTACTGTCAAACGTCACACCTAAATCTTTTTAATTGATGCAATGCACAATTGATTCATTATTAATGACATAATTAAATTCAGACTGTGCACTTTATCGAGAAGTAATTATTATTGTACCAATCTTCTACTATTTAAATTTGTCTTTGTAAGTTAAGGCAATCTTCATTATCGGCAGTTTCTGAAAATAGCTTTAAATCATCAGCGTAAAACAGATGATTAGATTCCAGTGGTATTGACTAGCGATTTATAAAAATTATAAAAAGCAAAGGTCCAAGATTGGACCCTTGTGGTACCCCTGAAATAGTAACAAAGTATTTCGAGTTAAAGCCATTAAATGATACATATAACTTCCTATGTGATAAATAGGACTTTATTAATTTTATTAAATCTGATCCAAATCCGTATGAATCCAATTTATTTAACGGTATTTTATGTCTTGCTTTATCAAAAGCCTTTGAAAGTCTGTATATATTACATCAACTTGGCGATCTTTGTCAATTTTAGTACCAAGAAAGTGACTAAAATGGGCTAGGTTAGTTATCGTAGAACATTGTGCTACAAAACTATGTTGAAAAGGTAATAAATGATGTGTAAATTGATTATATAAATAATTATACAGACTCATTTCAAAAACTTTTGCAAAATTTGATAATATGGCAATAGGGCGATAGTTCCATATATTGTTTGGGTTACCGCTTTTAAAAATAGGACATATATGGGAACGTAGACGTTTTCAAAATAAAGTTAAATAAACGAGATAGAGGCGAGAGAAAGAGAAAAACTAGAATATACTACAATTTCTAACGTTTCTAACAACATGCGTTCAAGCTTTCTTAACTTTTCACTTGATGTAATTAGAAAAATACATTTTTGTTCCTTTCCACATCAGAAATATACTAGCTACTCATGAGTCACGCAAAGATTAATACAATTAAAAATAAAAATATCGAGATGATTTAGTTATCTACAATAAGTACAATATATTGCACTTAACAATTTTTAGTAACATAAACATAAACATCAAAATTCGCTAAAATAGCATGACGTAGCTACAGCACTCGTGTCTACAACTGTCATATGCAAATTAAAGCACCCTTTGAAATAGCATATGTAATTACAGTATCCTCTTTGACCGCCAATTTACACTACATGTATCCAAGTCAATTGTATGAATTTTATGGGGTATATTGTTACATAAAGCATCAGAACTAACATAGAAAATATTCTCTTCCTGCTTTAGACTCATCTTACTTAATTTTACTAAGTAATTTCCTGAATAAAACGCTTTTGCGGCATTTAATAATTAAAAATTTTGAATGTTTCAAGCAACTTAATTACTTATGGCTAAATATGCAATAAAATATAATCACAGAAAAAGAGTAAGGTTCAGATGTAAGTTGTATATATTAAATAAAGTTCGCTGGTATTAAATGTATTCCAACTCACAACTTGTGTTTCTGTAAGGTAAAGTATCATGTTAAGTTTACTAGACAGAGACTGTCTGAATAATCCTGGAACTCTTATACTAAGATTACGAATTAACGTTCCTTAGTAGTCTTAGAAACTTCATTAAACTTTAAAACAAAAACAAATATTCTCTAGCACAAGTAAGCAACCTCTCTCACTTTTAATCTTTTAACAGTAGACATCTCGAACAAATCTCAATGTTACCTGGATTCCCCTTTCAAGAACGTTCTAACTTTCAAACAGAATTGCGAATGCTCTTTTTGAATAGTAAGTTCAAAGCATACTGTGACGCTTTAAGTCTAAGGTACAAACAATACTAGTATGAATGTAATATAAATAAACATAAAAATGCACACGCTATCCAAAATCACCGTGCTTCCATTTTGCAGTGCCCTACATTTATCGTATATTGCAGTAAAGCATACATAACACGCAATTAAAAAGCATTTATATGCTACTGCTTATTAATTCCGTGCATAAATACATACTTTGTTACACGATATATGTATCTATTATATTAAATAAAACATGAACCGTTTATGTATGTATGTATGAATAGAAGACAAATAATGCAAAATTGAATTCGCTCCTAACTTGCACAACTTTATAATAAATTGTACCTATTTATCGAACTATGCCTGTTCAATTGATTAAAATATTCACAAATTCCAAGTAGGTATAAAAATATAATTAGCAATTATTAAGATATTAGCAGCTTATACCTACTACTAGTAAAATATTATCATTACAATCTATAGCACATATTACATAAGGTGCTATTCGTATAATTATTTTTTCGTGGATGTTAAATTATTTTTACATACCTTTTTATTCAACGTTAATTATTGTACAAAGTGTAACATAAGTTCATGTCATAACTTTAAGAGACGATACTTTGAACAATTTTATCCCAAAAAGTCTTAATATACTATAGTTGTAAAACCAACCGCTTTCTAGCTACAGGGTATTGAAACTTCATGAAAATATCACAGTTTTTTGAGTAACTCAAAAAGTAAAGAAAATTAATTCAGCAAATATGAGCAACATGCTTATCTAATAGATTGTAATGAAACTTCAAATTAGCCTAAATACTAGTAAACTACTGGCAGAGGTAAAGGGGTACACTGGTTGAATAAATCCCAGTATTTCTACGCCATTGGTATTTTTTAATTAACACAATACGTTAGATACACCTATCAATTTTAAATTAAAATGTTCTTTGGCAATTTTGTCGTAAAGGCAACTGTTTTTAAGCTATTTCCGTTTTTATTCAAATATGTTAGAAAAATGCTTATGAGGAAAGAAAATCATTTAACAAATAATCAAACAAAAAATATACAACTAAAACAAATTTAAAACAATGCATATGCAAATATTGATTAAAAGGCAAAAAAACTGCAATTAGAACAACTAAACTAAAATAAATAAATATTTTTGAAAAATTAATTACCACAGAAATTACCATCTTCTCCTGGTACACTGTCGAACCCTCTCAAACATTCTCGGCATGTTTCTAATTTGCTGGCATCCATCCATTATTCCTTGCCGTTAGTTATCTAAATCTTGTGTTGGTGTACTGTAAACTATAGTTTTCAAATGTCCACAAAGAAAAAAAATCCAGTGCATTTAAATCGGACAATCGAGGTTAGCCATGGATTTGATTCATTTCGTCCGATCCATTTATTAAAGTAGTTTCTGTCTAAACAGTTATGGGCAACTGCGCTAAAATGAGGAGGAACACCGTCATGCATGAAGAACATTCTCCTTCTTGTATGGATCGGAACATCCTTCAAAGGACCCTACAACGGATCATTGCGAAATGCTTTATATAGCTCACCAGTTAGTCTTAGAAGTAGAAAACAGAACATTCAGGAAATTATCCACTGGGTGGCGCGCGGGAATAGGTGATTATGAATAAGCAAATAATCAAACAGAATATATTTTAAAGGGTGTATCCTTTGATATTGCTTCTAATGTAGTTGAACAAGTTGGGTTGAAATTTAATTGAAAGATAAAGTAAAGTAAGTCTCCCAACAAAATTTATCGTTTAATTTTCAAAATAAAATAATAGCTAACATTTTCGTATTGTAACCAGTTCAGTAAATGAATGGTGGATACATCCTCAGGCTTAGTATGTAACGTGTGTATAAAAAGTTTTCTAATTGAGAGACCTATGGAAACAAAATGATGTATCTTTGTTTAATTCATACAGACATTTCCATTTTCATATTTGTTATGAGAACTACTTTTGACATCTGTCAAACTAATTTATTGTTGAAGTGTTAAAGATGTTTCATTTTAAAGTTTTATTTAAAAAATGGTGCTAACCGTTTAACAAAAGTCATTTATTCTAGAGGCTTATTTTCGTACCTTTTATAATTGGTTTTTCATTATTAAATCCAATTTAAATGTAATTAAGTAAATTTATTGGCAATTGATATTTTTTATTGTAAATACAGTCGCACCAAATCATGCTTAACCTAAAATGTTTAAAGCGAACGTGCCTTGTCAAAGAATAGTTCACAAATGATATCCCGATATTTTAACTACATACTTTTAACAACTAAATTGTTTTTGGTAGTTATAATGTACATTTTTGCAAATCATTCTGAGACATGCGTTTTGTTAACCATATGTGACTCTGATAAGACGAGTACTTTTACATGTGTTATAATATGTATGTAAGCTCAATAGAAAAATATTTGTTTGTTGAAATTGATATTTTAATAAATTTTCAATATTTCTATCATCGTTTAATTATAAATGCAGATTTGGCCTGTTAATAAAAGAAGAATTTCTAAAATAAAATTAGGACGATTATATTTAAAAATATACGTGTTTTTGAAGTGTAAAGTAATAACAAATATAAGGCCGCCGAATTGGAACTTTAGCCGTTGAGATTTCCTATTCCTATTAGTCAAGCATGTAGAAAAAGCGGCACGCATGCGAAGAGGGTACTATAGTGGTTGTCGGTGACTTTATTTGACTTCCACTCAATTGTTTAAACACCCCTATACACATCGCACTGTCGAGAGAAATAAGTGGTAAGTAGAAAAAGTTCCGTTTGGATCTATACGTCAGATGAAAGAGTATTTTACTCCCTATTCTTAAAATCCAGATTATTTTGTAATGTGTTTTGCATTATCTTATTTTTCATTCTAATTGACAATGTATGATAATGAAGCCTTAAGCTGCATGTATCCTTTTCAGTTATGTGCAGAAGTTACGATTAATTATTTCACCATCAAAAATAAGCCGAGAAGTGAAAATCATTTTCCTAACACATTCTTAGGCTCGTATTTCGTGATTCATTGATTATTTTGGGAATAGCTAGTAAACCTACTTCTTGTTATATGATGTCATTTCAAAGTACGATTAAATTTTGGAAGAGTAAGTTGTATTTAATAGTTCATCAGATTCGAAGACGAGTATCCATAATACAATTTGAACATCACTCACAATTTACGATATTCTTCCTTCCTCATCCTTTCATTAATTTATTTTCTAAAACCATCTTGGCACTGTGCGGATTCGCTTAGACTTTGTCTTCAGCCAACTATATTTTCCTTATTGCGTCAGTACTGTTGCAGTTTTCCTTCCAATGCAATTGAAAAAGTAGCAGTACTTATATTCATGCTACATCAATTGAGAAAATAGTAATATATCATAAAACGAATCTATAAATAATACTAGATTTGATCACAACCTTCCCTAAATTTGCATTTATTTCCAACAATATTTAATTAACCAACAACATTGATATGGTTTTCTTTAAGGTAGTCGCCACTGGATGTATCAGATTCGTGACAAGATTATTCCCATTTCTGAACGCGCTTCAGAAACGGAATTTTTGATACAGCCTTCGGCTCCTACAGTGATTTTACCGTTGTCTCCTTTATGATCGCCAAACTTTGTCATTTTACGGTTATCTTCAACTCTTGACACAGAAAGAAGTTGCAAAGGACCATATTAGCAGAGTGCGGTGATCAAGATATCACCACAATGTGTTTTTAACAAAAATTCACTAGCAAGTAACGAAACATGAGCTGGTGCTCTGCCATGATGAGTTTTTTCCAAAATTATGGCCATTTCTTTAAATTTCTTCGTGGAAATGGTACAGAATTTCCAGGTAAGAATTTGTAGTGGGATATTCCACTATAATCGAAGAAAACGGTAAGAAAATATTGACACTCGTCGAATTTACCGTGTCCTTTTTGTCTTGATTGTTTGGGAAACATTTATTGAAACAATTGGGTCGTTGTTTAGTTGTTTCCTCTGCTGTTATGAGACGTTAAAATAATTCTGGGCCGTAGACGATTTCATTTGTCCGAGCAGTTGCGATTTCTTTGTGATTGTGCTTAGTTGAAAATTCAACAGTTTGCTCCGCATGATCTATATGAGATACCACCTGTTTCAACAATCTCTTTAACAGTGATTCAGCAATTTCCAAAATCAATATAATTGTTTCTGTGATTTCATCGGTGATATGCTAGGGAGTTCAATTCTATCGTCATCTACAACGCTTTCGTTATATTCTTTGAAATGTTTGTATCATACGTAGCTACTTTTATTCGCATGTTAAGCTCGCCAAAAGCTTTTTGACTTTTACATAAAGTTATTGGACTTTATTGCATTTTTAACACAATACACATTTTTGTTCCGTCATTTTCAACATGTTTATTTTTCTACCATAAACAAATTATTCACATGTCATATTCATCAGGAAAATAAATAGCTTCAAGCAGTTACGTATACTGCGTGATATGTAAAATTTCCAGGATACATCTTTTTAATACCACAACTAACAAAAAGAACCATTATCAAAATATGACATTTTTTCTGAAACATTAAAATATTGTATATTTTAATAAACATAATACCGCCTGAATTTCATTTATTTATTACTAAGTAGCATTGCGACGACATTTTGCTTTAAAACTTATTTCCTGAAACTGACAAGATGTGCCCGTAATCCATGTATTCATTATACATCGTGGCAGAAATATTTCGCTACGGAAAATTATTTAGCAAACCTTTCATTTTATAAAAAAAATGTTTTATACAGAAGTTGTTTAGTATCTAAAAATGAATTTAGTGGACTTAGCTATTTGACTTTGACTTTGAGCCCAAGATATCAATGTTATGTCAATCTTTTTAGGTAGAAATCCCCTATTCGTTTTATCATCGTGTATTAATAACTTTAATACATTTCCAGAATGCCTTTATTTACTGAAATTGACCTAGCAGTTCGCAAGTTATTAACAATTAAAAGTCTAATTTTACGTTTTTAAAAAGTTTACCTTATACTTGACTGTTTTTACGACTGTAATTCATAGATGAATCCTAAATCAACGCTATAGAGCTGCGATTTGATTTAGATTTCCCAGATCTTTGGAGAACTATGAATGGTGAAATTAACTAAGTATGAACGCATTTGTCTTCTGATGATATGAGGTTGCGAGGATCATGAGCGATCTTGATCTGAAATTTGTTTAATCAGACATTTCGAAGGCAACATAACGTCATTTCGACATCCATAATTGGGAGAACAGCGCGATGCTTTGGAGCGCATATTACTGTGAAGAACTTGCCAAAATCTGATCAACCTGCTATAGCAACGAACGACGAAAAAGAAGTGGAAGTTTTACAAAGCTTTATTGAAAATGAACATGCAACTACTATCAGAACTGCTCTTGATCATGGCATATCCCATTTCTCGCTTCAAGAAATTTTAAAAGAGCATCACCGCCCGCCGTATAAAATGCGTAGGGTTTCTGTGCTGCGACTGCAGCTTTTAAAATAAGATCTGCTTCTCCGACGAATCAGGCTTCTTTTTCAATAGTCATGTAAATTGACAGAATCTGCGTTATTAGTCGGATATACATTCGCACTGTACCATTGAATCTCATAGCCAGTATCAGCAAAAATTAAATGTCTGGACTGGTATAACAAACAATCGCGTTATTGGATGTTTTTTTATTGAGGGAATTTACTATTCGGAAGTTGCCATAAAGTAACTTTGACGTTTTGTTTCAGCAGTCAAGTCCTGAATTTTTAGACATTGTATTTGTACAGAAGTAGATTGGAAGGCGGAAAACAATTGAACGGAGTTCGCCCGATTTAACCCCTCTTGATTATTTTTATGGGGATATTTAAAAGATAAAGGTTTTTTCCTAAAATCAAACAATTTGCTAATTTTGTAGGAGCGCAATGACACAGAAATTGCCCGTTCACCAGCCGATATGATTTGGGAAGCAACCGAAAAATGTTGCATTCGTATTGCGCGCTGTCAAGAAGTACAAGGGTGCACATTTCAACAATTCAAATAAATTGAATGCAATTAAAAATACTTTGAAATTAAACTTTGACCCTTAATAACTCGCGAACCGTTGTGGCTATTTTACTGAATAAAGGCATTGTATAAACGCCTTAAGGTCTTGATTATACTTAGGTAGAAGATTGACGACATTAATAACTTGGTATCAAGATCACTCAAGCTCAAATGGTCAAGTTCGCTAAATGCATTTTTAGATACCAATGCGGAAAACATTTTTTTTCTAAAATGAACGGCTTCCGAAATAATTTTCTGTCCCAGAACATTTCCACCGGCTGATATTACTAATTCGCAATTATCACAAGGATAGTTATGAATAAATCTTGTATAATGATTTTAAGATCATGGAAATCGTTTCACAAGAAAAATGTTGTACTAATGAAAAAATATAATATTGCATTTTTCAAAAAATGTTGAAAATTGAATATGTTTTTTCTCAATTGGTATCCTAAAAGACGTTTACTAATTATTGACAAATCTATTTAAGAAAATAGGCACTCTGAATGTTGTTACAACAAAGGCAGCGGGCTTTAAATCAAAATGCTGCATGTCCATTTTTCCCCAATTTTCAACTACAGATTCAATTACAATATTAAGTGGCTGCAGCAATTACCTGCACACTCAGCCTCGCCCAATAAGAATCATTGCTTATTAATATGATATTATAAAATGACCAAAATACAACTTGCAACTTATTGATTGTTTCAAAGCGCAACTTGTACACTGTTGCTTAACTTGACATAATTTGATTTAAAACCTTCAACGTTACTACTTAACGTCCTCGTTAATAAAATTGTGGTATTTTGGGGTTTCTTATAGGATGCGATATTTGGAAGTAGGAAGCGGAACTAAACGACAGTAACGAAAAGGAATAGTTAAATTTCATTATATTATAATTTTTGGAGACAAAAATCACATCACAATATTGAACATTACAAAACTATGGAATTGATACCTAATATTAAAAATAACAAAAAGGGAGGTGATGTCGATTTACTGAACACTAGATATGAAGAAAAGTGGGAACATATTGTTCTATATAGCTGAAACTAACCGTATTCCCTTTGGGGTTTTGTACATTGATTTGCAATAAGAAATGGTAGACAACGGATGCAATTGCTTGGGTGTAGAAGAAAATAGTGTAAACTACACCAAATTATTACAAAGATTTAAAATTCTTATTTTTGTTCTTTTTGTATTTGTAAATGCAAGATTTGAAGAAATTGGAATGGTTTCAATTAATTAATTTCCAAGGGTATATGTCTATGGGATTGTTTTACAGCGCAACATCTTCGTACAAACAACTTAATTTTTTAAACTTGGTTTAAAAATAATCTATTTTTGTTTCTCTGTACCCATATCAACATAATTTTTGATATTACTTGCAAAAATCTACTTTACTAAAATATTTAGAAATAATTTATAAGTTTTTGCTTTTTTTGCAAAACAAAATATTTGTGACAATTGAATTTTGAACTAACACTCATTATAGAAGAAATTTACTAATTTATAAGCTAATTAGTTACTTTGTAGTAAAAAATACCTGTATTAAGGATTTATTATACATACATACATTAGGACGAAAACAAATTTCCTTAATGAATGAATCGATATGGCATGTAAATGCCTGTAATAATGTAAGTTGAAATTTAGGTGGTCGCGTTTTACATTTTAACGATAAATAAAACGTTTTATTATTCTTTTACTTAGGGTTTGTAATGAATTATCGAAGGAATAAAGTAAAGAACTAGAAAAATATTTTTACACTCATTTCAAGTAATTGCAATCCTCTAAGTAAACAGGGCAATGCTCTGAAACTAAATTTATCGATTTATTCTAAAATTAACTTTCACGAGCGAAAACGTAATTCAAGAAATATTTTTGTAGTGCTTACGTCGATACGCTTAGCATCTTAATTGAAAAAGCAACTTATAGTGGAAATTCAAACAAACTTGCTATAAATTTTATTTGTTTTAAATAGATTGAAAATAAAGATTATGAATAATAAACATTGTTTCATTTTTATTTTGCTAATATAAAAATATATGCATTTTACAATGCACAAAATAAAATCGTTTTCAATTATTTAAAATGGTTAAAGCTTTTGTGGTAGTGGATAAGTTTCTTAACGAACAGAAAGGAAATGGTTTAGCTTTATTTAAAAGTTTCGTTTTCAAAACTTTTCGTTTCAATAAAAAATGAGTTGTCCATAAATAATCGAAAATGTGTAAGTTTAGCGACCGAAAGGACTAGAGATATATTACAGCTAGAGATTGTGTAATACTTTTACTATTGATGTATTATTCATGAGTGTATAAAAGTTCCTTTCAATATTCAAGGTATTTTCACAAAATTTTATTTCTTTAAAATGTAACACGCTCCTTAGTAATCAATCTTTATTACAAAGCCGTTCTAGTACAATAACATAATACAGTCTATTTATAATGGATGATGAGTACTATAAATTAGTTACCTCCTTCCATAAATCAAAAACCTTCCTAAATTTGAACAATTTCAAGAGTGATACGATAAATGATATGTGATATCTCTTTTTTTTATAGTTTAAGGAGGCTGTATTTCAAACTGCCCAGGGCTGCTTTTTCAACGTATACTAGAACCATTTTAGAAGCTATTATATCTAGAGCATCAGTTAACTGGGAAATTATTTTCAGATTTTTGAAGTCAGTGCAACACACTTTCTAGGTCTTCAACGAAGTTCATGCCTCAATGGATATTTTGGACATTCTTCGTTTCCACTTGGCTCCGTAATTACTGGCGTTACAAAAAAAATTAAAAAAAACAGTTGTATATAACTAGATACCTAATTCAATATAATAATTATAATCTTTATAGCAGCTGTAGTTTTTGAGTTATGATATAAACCCGAGTTCTTATAAATGGTATCTATAGTAGGCTATGGTTTCAGTATAATGGTACACATTAAAGATTTTAAATGATATAGACTCTGACATAGTTATTATGAAACATAAAGAAGTTGCAGCCACTTTTCTCAAACATTTTGATTAACTTAGAAAGGTCTCCAAGTGTCCTTTTCCGTTTAAATAAACTGTGTATACGAGATGTGTCTCAGAAGTAATGATAATGACGTTTTAATAAAGTTTTTATTTCAAAATACGTCATTTAGGAATAAAAAGAAGTAGTGGGGAGTCATGTCTGGAGTGTAACACAGACGTAGAGGCACAGGAATCTGTTTCTGGGCAAAAATGCTGTCTAATAGACAATGAGGTGATTGGGGGCGTTGGTGTGGTGCAAAGTCCAAGCAGCGCCAATCTCAAGTTACACATGCAATACTCTTTTTCTCAAACGATCAAGTATTTCACGATAAAAGAGTTAATATATTGTATGACTATGCGGTACAAACTTTTTGTAAGCAATTCCACGACAATCCAGGGATTTAACTCTCGAATTGGTTGTGCGGGCTTTTTAAGGTGAGTTGTTGAGGATGTATGTCGTTTTGAGTTTTGCTTTATCACTTCAAGATGATATTAAAATATCCACTATTCGTCACATGTTATTACTTTATGCATGAAATTCGGTTTATCTGTCAAGTGATTCAACATTTCCTGACTAATGGAAAGGCGACTCTCTTTTTGATCTGCAGACAAGTTCTTGGGCACCATCTTTGTACAAACTTTTCTCATACCCAGTTAATCTGTCAGAATGCGATGAGTATACCTTTACTTATGCCTATTCAATTGAAATCATCCTTAGTAATACTAATAACGCACTTTTGACAAACTTTAATCGGTTCTTGACGTCGACAGCCATAGAGCGCGATGTTTATCTTGAACGTTTCTTTGGCCCCCTTTGAATGCCTTGTGCAATTTTAAAACCTGTGTTGAATACAACACAGCATCTCCATATGCGTTTCTTAACATTTCAAGCATTTTTGAGGCTGTTTTGTGCAGTTTAATATAAAATTTGATTGAGCACCGCTGTTCGATATTTGCCTACATTTTACGTGACGCAATATTATAACACTACAATAAAGAACTAGCGATACTGACGCTATCACTGCTCAGGGTGAGCTATACCAATCCTGGTTGTACACCTATCCCACACACTAATACAACGCCAGATTTTGTACCGATGCGGTGTTGCCACATTGAGTGATTCAATTTCATTCTCATTACTTCTGAGACATACCTCGTATGTTATAGGAAGCTAAAATACAAGAGACATATTGCTTTTTATCAGTGAACTCTCAAATATAGAAGACAAAAACACCCTCGCAGTTGGATAATTATAGTCCATATTGGTAATTTTACATGGAAGGATATTTTTACTTGAATCAAACAAACACTAAAGTGTTCACTTCTATTAGAAACAAAAATATAATTTTTTGGTATTTCATATCTTACTTTGTAGGTAGAAGTCACCATTGAGCGTAAGGCATTTTTGGAAAAAGATATATGCTGTGAAAAGGCTAATATAAAGTTCATATTTATGCGTGACATTATTAACTAAAAGTGGTAGCCCATAAACATTTTATTTTTGCGTCAACTTTAAGATCTCTAATTAATAAACAAATTTTGCTTTCACAGTTTTCCAATCTTTTTAAAAAAAAGGAAGTTATAAATAAGCTGTGCAATCGAAAATCTACTACCCTATACATATAGGTTGTTTTAAAAACGTGTGCGCAACTTTTAGCAGAGAATTATTCTGATGAAAATAACACTGAAAGCTTATATAAAGATGTGCCCAAAAACTCTATCAGTTCGGATATACAGGACATTAAAGTTTTTAAACATTAGTCGTTTATTGTAAATAGTTCTTAAACAGAAAATGATATCTGCTTAAAATGCGGCATGGTGAATCAACATTAAGTTATCTTGGGATTTGCTGATAAATTGTCATCTTACGGAACAACTTAGTGGCGGAGATGTGGGATTTTGAACCATCTTGCCCTCAAACTTCTACGTCAATGAAAAACTCATCGTTTTCCCTAAAGTATGGAGTTTCTTATTCATTTCCTTCAAAAAAGGTACTCTTTATGGGCATCGAAAGGTGCAGTTATTTTTGAAATATTTGCATTTAAAGCTATCAGTGCGTATAATTCTTCAGTTAAAAGCATATCAATTAATAAGTAAAAATAGTAAATAACTTAATGAACTACAAGCTTTTCTTCCAAAATAGTGTACGAAGGTTATGAATTTGCTTTTTTGGACTTCACATATCACGTATCTAGCTTAGTTTATTAAATTTTCGGAGAAATTTAACAACAATAAATGCATTAATGGCGCTAATTGTAATGAAGCAATTTAAGAATGCCTAACATAGACTTCCAATGTCAAGGACTTTTCAGTTAGTAGTCTGGTATATCAGAGATACTGGTTGGTATTGAATAACATTTGTGTTAAAAACTCAATAAATTGGTCTATTCGCTTGTTGTACCTGTAGATAAATTACAACCGATCGCTGTAGGTTCTTGTCGGTCTAGAAATTTATGGCCAACATCGACGTTTAGGAACATATATGAGCAGTTTTTACATTCACAATATTTTCAATACGTATAAGTACTGACCCCAAATGATTCTGTTACTAGGGTGGAACTTTACCGTTGGCTCCAAACTTTCACTCCACTATCTTGCTTATCGGCCAACAACTTTTATGAGACATGGGTTATTCAATTTTAATAATGCTCATATGTAGGCAGATGAAAATCCACGACAAAGTGTAATGTCGATCATAATGAAAACTTAGTGTGTATGTATTGGCCAGTGTTATTGAAGAAAATTTAATAGGTTCTTTAATTAAGCGGAATTTTTAGAAAATAACCTAGCTTGACTGCTTGCTAACATGTTACTTGCAACAAGGGTCCAAAGATTCTTACATGCCGAAATACTGGAGCACCCTCTCACTTTCGTGTAGGTGTGAGACAGCATTTTTCTGAGATTTACCCTAGTCGGTTGATTTGCAGTGGAGGATCTATGCAGCGGCCTTCTCGCTCTCCAGATTTAAACCTATTAGATTTTTGTGTGCGGATATTTAAAATCTCTAGTTTGTGGTATACGAATAGATAATCAAGAATATTTGTGACGATTAATAATTAAGTGTTCCGAGCTAATTCGAGATAATACGAGAACTTATGGCTAATGGTACGAAAGTGCGTTAATTGCAACGGAGGACATATTGAATACTTATTGTATTTTTTTTTAATACTAAGTATACTGGTTTTATTTCGCAATCAATGGTAAATTGTTTTAAATTTGTTAGCTATTGACACTGCATCCAAATTTGGTTTTGTGTATACACATACATATATAGTAGTAAAAATAAAAACATATCTTAAGTCGAGAATTGTTATGAGTCACTAATAGGCATAATTATAGTCGCAAGAAGCAACATTGCTTGCTTAAATTAATCTGTTCACTTAGAATTTCTACTAATATATACTATCCAACTAAATTCTCTGTACAGAGCACTTAAAACGATAGTTGAATGGCAATCCTTTCCTACTTGTAAGCAGCTCCTTAAGTTAGAATTTCTGGGTTTACGCGATAGTGGAAAATCCACTTGGAACAAAATTAATAGGTTAATCATCTAAGCCTTAATTTGAATTGTTTTGCAGTATTCTGTATTAATACTGAAACTAGTTTTAAATTAATTATATTGTCTTTAAATTCTGTAGAGATATTCGTTAGGACTACATTCTTTACTTTAACGTCAAAGATGTTATACGTTTACTTAAATTATATTTAATATGATTGTTAACAGTTTTGTATCTAACGAATATTTTAAGATCAAGTAAAGATATTTAATGGGTAGCACTATTTGTGTCTGTTGATCAATAACGCCTAGTATTGTAATAATAAGTTATTACTATAAGAAGCAAGCTTTCAGCTTATTTATAACATTCAAAATTTTAGTTACCCTGTAATTGATTTCTTATAAACGGAAAATGGCTTATTAATCGTAAAACATGATTTAAGGTTAAAATAAGTTAAATCATTTCAGGATAGTGGATACTCTAAGTTAGATGGTCAGAAAGAACGGACTTTTAAGATTATTTAGCTTTTCGTTGTACTAAAACTGAGGATCTCAAGTAAAAGTAACAACTTTTTCCAGAATCAGAGACGTACTAAACGCGAGAGCGACATTAACTTGTAATCAGACAACTTAACGAAGATAAGCCTGAAAACTTCGCCAGTGACGATTTTACAACACTGAAAATTATGTCAATAATATAACACTAACGAAATCGTAAAATTAAAATTGAATTCGAAACAGTTCCCGCAAGTGTTGCCGATTGGAGAAGTTGAAATACAATCATGTTCTTTTCGACATTATGGACGGACATATAACTGAATTATTGTAAATTCTTAATATGAGGTATAACAAAACACGAGGCTAAATGAAATTCAGGTTGTAGAAAACAGAAAAGATGTTGTTGATATCTAAATTTCATGAAGATGATTCTGTAAATAGGAACCGCAACGGATATTAGCAGTTGAATGGTTACGCAAGAATTTTCTTACCTAAGAATCCTAACTTATTAGTTAAATATCAAACTGAACACATTATAGTGAATAAACAACTATTATGAATGAACTAAAAATGCAATCAAGATTTAAAATAAAAATTATAATAATAATAAAGAAAATGACTTAAAGCAACTAGACACAGTAAATGAAAATTTGGTCATAATTCGCTACCTATGTTATATTTGCACAACTTTACGTACGGACCACTCAAATTAAAAATTATTAAAATATAAATTTCTTATACCAGTAATTTAGGTTATTTATTTCTAAAGTCTTTTGAAATTTGAAGAAAGCACGTAAATGAATTTCGACAATTATGAATTATAAATTAATCTAAAATGCGCCTATTTAAAATATATAACATTCCCTAAAAGCAGTATTGAAATCATTCAATATTTTCACAGGATTTCTGCGTTGGTTTTGTTTTTCAATTGGAAATTAATTTTAATTGTCAGATAATAGTGTATAGCTTAATATTTTGTATATTAAAGGGCTTATATAATTTGGTTAGCAAATTTAGATCTACGAATAAATTTTCAATCTTGTAATTTACACACAATAAATTGAATGTTTGGTATGCATTATTTTAAAATATGTACATTTAAAAATTCTGTTGATTTCGTTTTTAATCCTCACAGCATATCTATGGTGCTAGCGCACGCTATGAGAGAATAACAGTGGATAATTCGTTTGCAGTTGTTGCTTTAAGCTGACATTTCATTAATTGTTCAGTTTATTAATGTAGAAAGGGTACACGTTTGTGTTCCGAACTTTTAATTATTAAATAACGAATAATTAAGCGAAAAATTTTAGATTTCTTGATAAATAGCTAAATTAGTTGTCCAGTGATCTCAAAATAAGAATTTAATCGAATTTTGGGAAATTTCTTACCTTATTTCGAGTGCTTAATTTTTTTGGATTTTTACAGGCAACATAATTTGTTGCAGATTCCGCTGCCTGCAGAGATCTAATTTTTCCTCTTTAAATCTGTAGGAAATCAGAAAAAGTTCATAGCAAATATCTTTACTATCTTTACTATCAAACCATTAAATGATATTGAATCAGTTTTTAAATACATACCTACGGGTTTTGTTGATACTATTACAATCAAGTTCCACATCAATCTTTTATAAATACTTTAACTTTGGAAAAAGCGTTTAAAGTGAATTAATTATTAACACAATTCTATTTGTCGTATAAATATGGATTTGCTTACTTTATTTATTATATCTAGTATTGACGGCAAAATGTAAGACGACTTAAACTAATTAACTTTTAACTCAACTCTATTGAAAACAGAAAAATATATAGAAATAGTACTGACATTTAAAGGATTAGATTATTTCTCTAAATCGACAGATTTTCGCGTAACAGCGTTTTCTCCGAGATTTAGTATTTATATTCGCAATATCGTTTTAGGTTTCCGATCTCCATCATTCTCGTTTTTTCAGAACAAAAGCATTTATTAATAATGTAGCCGAAGTACGGCGGTTCGGTGATATGTTCCGAGTTCCAAAGTTTCTGAAATAATGTATTCAGGATTTTTCAAAACCAATGGATATGAATAGGTTGAAATGTGCAATGTCCTTTGTTGTATTGTGAAGATCCAATTGTGTACGGTATTTGCAGATCAAAGTGCTATATATTTTTGATTAACGCTTTCATATGGATCATTGATAACAAATATTCTACTTACATGAATTTTAGGTCACAAGACTTCACAGTTAAATTTTTTTCCTTGTCTATGCTATTCAGAGCTATATTCATGTCGCCATGCTCCAGGTGCAACCTGCAGAAAAAATTATAAGATTATTTAAAGGATTTTAGAATAAGGATGTGTAATATACGTACCATCATATGTAAGAAATTTTTATCCAGCGCTCAAATAGAAATTTTTGAACTTCTTTCCTCGTGAATTTTTTACTTCTTGAGTTATACCTTATACCTTGTCTTATCATAAAACACTGACTAAATTTTTTTGATGTGTACAAAACTTTTTTCAATCTGGAAGCAGTTTTTAGCATCCAATAATGATTTATAACTTTTACTATTTTCTTTAATATACACCAAAACTGCTTCTTCAGTTGCCTTATTCGTGTTATCAATAGTACATGGATTTTTAAATATTTGAACAACTTTTTCATACTTTCTCAGCGCTGTATCAGGCAACAACTGGAAAGGCTTCAATCGGGAAGCTCTAAATATTATTTTTCACTAATTATCATGGTTCTAAGCTACACCAGAGTTGCACAGAGCATGGTAAATGTAGAAATTTGACGAAGGATAATACTAGATTTTGCAAATACCGTTAATGCCTTTTTTTCAAACATTGTTGTTTTAAATTAATTTGTAGAAACATATGGAAAAATATCAAATAGCAATATCAAACAAATGCTTCAGGTAACAGCTCCAAAAAGCCCTTTCCAGGACATTTGCAGGTCTTTAGGCCTCCCCTTCTTCGTCTTTCCACACTTGTTATGCAACTATTAAAAATGTTTATTTTTTTATGGTAGATGCTATTCTCTTCTTTTCCCTAATGTAAATGATCAATTAAATTAATGTATATGGTAGTCAACTCGTTATTTTAACAGAACAAAGAAATAGCCATAACTCTTATTTCTGTGCAAAAACACTGACTTGATTAACATCTATCAATCCTGGTCAAAAAGTATCAACGTTTGTTAGAAATTGTATTTACAATTTTTGTAAAACACCAAAGTAATAAATAATTAATACACTCTCAGTTTTAATTATAAAATACAGTGCAATTAGATCAATGTAAATTTTAAAAAAATGCGATACTATTTCTCATTTTAACTTAATGCTTAGTATTTACTTTGTGTAGCAGTTTACCTAAAATGTTTTCTAATGAATTTTAATGTAAAAAATTCCAGAACTAGGTCTTTTTTGTTTTCAAAATATTATTGATTTAAAATTAACCAAGGTGTATGAATGAAAGTAGTGACCAGTAATGGTTGTTGAACGCGTTAATATTTATTTAATCACTTACAACAACCGTTGTTAATGAACTTGATTTCTTACGCGAGTCCGTTTATTCGATTGAACGGCACACTAACTGTCACGTGCTAACATGTCGTTACAATAAATTCAACGTAATAGACGCGTGCTTGAAGGCTGCCTGGCTAGCAAAGTGGAGACGGTTATGGGTCGACGCTAATGTAGCGTTCAAATACTATACTGACTATACCACCTTGTTTCGAACGCAGCTTACTGCTTCCACTGCATATAAGAAAGTAAATAGCTATACATGAAACGGCACAGTTTGTGATACTAAATAAGCTGATAACAACAAATGTAATTGACACAATTCAGTAAATTGATTCGTTAGCGTTATTATTACGTCACTTACAAGGTTAATTTGAATAGTTCTCGGAATGACGTATACGTGGTACTACTAGCAATAAGTTAATACCATTTTAAAAATTTCATCTTTCATTTGACCAGTGGCAAAATTCATTTCACTGTATCAACACATTCTGTGTGAAACAAGTGCTCGCAAAGGACTCCAACCGTATGTTGTCAAAATGGTGAAAATAGAATTTCATTCAGTGACTAAGTTTTTTTATTTTGGAACGTTTTCGACTACAGAAATTCATGAGTGGTTACAAGAACCATTAAAGGGATCTGCATTAACATTTTCCATTGTTTCAATGTGGATGACAGAATTTACGCCGGACTGTATCAGTGTGGAAGTCGATTCCCGTAATGGGCGTCCAAAACTGCTATAACTACACAAATGGTACGAAATATATAAGATATAGGCCTTGCACAGAGGCGATTGAAGATTACTAATTTAGCTAAAGTTGCTGGAAATTCACTTGAGTACATTTATCATATTTTAACACATTATTTCGCATTAAAGCACTGTGCGCAAGATGGGTATCGAATTTTTTATTTAGCAATCAAACACACATTCGACTGCAAACATAGCAGAGCGCTTTGAGCCATTGCAAAAAGGATAATAAAGACTTTTCACGGCGATTTGTAACTACAGTAAAACACAGATACATCCGCACATACCAGAGACAAAACAGTCGGGGCAGTGAACAGAACCCCACATACCAGTGACAAAACAGTCGGGGCAGTGAACAGAAGCTGGATGTACCAAAAGGGGCTAAGCCGGTTTTATCAGCTCGTACGGATATTGTGTCACTATTCTGGAACTTAAGCGAAATACTTTTCATTAATTACTTTCAAAAGGAACAAACTGTAACTGTAGTATACTATGCAAATCTTCTAGATAAATTTGATAAACATATTAAGTCAAAAAGACCTAGTTTATCGAAAAAGAAGGTGGTTTATCATTAGGACAACGTATCGTCTTACAAAAATGAAATTACAATGGCTATATTGGGCGAATTTAGCTAAGAATTGTTGGAACACCCGCCCTATTCTCCGGATTTAGCATCGTCAGGCTTCCACCTTTTTCTAAATTTAAAGAATTCTTTGCTGCAAAGCATTTCATGACAGATGAAGGAGTCATTGCAGCTACGAACACCTATTTGGAAGAGCTTCCGAAAGTTCATTAAAGAAAGGAGTAGAAGTACTGTAAGAAGTGAGACAAAGTGCATTATGTTGAAAAATAAAAAGATTTTTACGATTATAAGTATGTTCTTTCATTATTTTGCATTCCAAAAATTTTTCAAATTATCCACGTAATAATCATCGATGTGCAAAAGGTTGACCTAAAAAAACATTCTTAGCTGGTGACGGGATGCTTTTATATTCCACCCGATATATTACCACGAAATCTAGCTAAATACCAATAAGGGGATATGGTGTAGCTAATGATCGTAAAAAGTTGTTTATAAAAGGTACTTCTCGGTGTATACCTTCTGGTTTGAATTAAGTCGACGTCTTCTTAAGATAAAGATAAACTAAAGTGGAGGATAAGCAGGGCGCCAGTCGTTCACCTTTACAGTAGCAAGGAACACCCGAACAACAAGATGTTCACGTAAGATAAACTTACTTGCAACACGAACTTAGCATCTGGAACTGTAGACCTTAGAAAACCTAAAGTAAAGTAAATTAGGTAAAAGGAATCTCTGTGAAATTACAACAAGATAATTCAACAAGTAAGTAGCTATTTATTCAAACACCCAGTAGAATATTCACAAATTGCATAATATCATATAAACGAGAAAACTAAAATAAGTAATAACAGTAAACTTTATGTCCTGGTTAGGGACGCATTGACAATGAAAAAGGATATCTGAATTGCTTTTTATAGATCAAAGCTAACCTAGAATTATTAGATGATACCTCGTACATAACGTGTACAGTACGACATTAATTCAACGCTAAATAATTTAGCATCAGTAAATAAATTTCGTAGAACTAAACGTACTAGCAAGTAACATGAAAGGATAAGATACATTAACAAAAAAGTAAATTTAAAGAGCGTAATAGCGTTAACGATTTATCAAATGAGCATTGAGAATAATGGCGTCTACTTAATTTACAAGAATCAGATAATCATTAAAGTGAGAATGGTATGAACCCGAGTTAAAAAAAATGCAAAAGTATACGTTAACCAATTATGCAAAAGCTGTCACATGAAAAAAACTATTTAAAATAAAGTACGTTAAATTTATATCATTAGTGATAAAGGTTTGCATCTCATATCTTTTTTCTCTAGAGAAATCTATACCTATGCTGCATAAAGTTATCGAGCGTAACTCGTATATGATTAAAGGATTTAATACCAATATTTTTTAAGTCTGAAAAGTAAAGAAGTTTTTTTCTTATTTTGCAATTATTGAAAAGCTATTAAGTATTTCATTCCAATAACGCAAAATTAAATACGGTAGGTAAAGCAAGGCGACGCAATTATTTTGCATTTAAAACATAACTAGATTAGAAAGACAGTAAATAACTATTGATACATAATGTAGAATTTATACTTAATTTGATAACTAAAAGAATTGAGTATGTTCGTTGATGTCTATCAGTAAAGACACATGTGCGCA
>JAHWXV010013926.1:0-17816 GCA_024586415.1 Phrixothrix hirtus | reverse complement strand
ATATCTCATTCGTTGAAATGCTACGCCGTCTTTCCCCGAGCGGCCCGCGGCAGTCAAAGTTGTAAAGCTAAGTGGGATCACATTGAAGTTGTGCTCTCAGACATACCAAGACATACCACTACGCGCCGCCGCTGGCTATTGAATTGATCTGGGGTATATTTTAAGAATCGTTTTGACAAATATATAGGTCCTACTTCAGGATTTGAAAAAGACGTTTTGCAAACTTGGCAAAAAACACTTGATAAAATTACACCGAAGTGTTGGAACGCACATGTTCCTTCGTGAAAACGTTATCGACCTCTTGTTTTTATTGTACATACGTCAAGTAATTATGAAGACGAAGACAATTTTTTATTTAGCGACAATGACATCGATGAAAGTGAGTAATGAGTACCTTAACATAAAAATATTATGCTGACGGCCTTGTTTTTGGCATTATTTGGAAGAATACTCTAAAGAAATTGATAGTAGCTACAATATTTCAAGATATGCATTATTAAAATGCAAGTTTCATAAGAAGCAATTTTATGGCACGCGTCCGTTTAGTAAAAGCGAACTGCTTGTAGCGAGTTTTTTAATGGACAAGTGCCATAAAACGTCTTATGAAACATGTATTTTATAGTATTTCTTCTAAAGTAAAGTAAAAAATATTTAGATCTAAAATAATTCGACTTAATGCCTTTTCCTACAATAGAAAATGAATGAACTATATATGCTAATTTGCTGTTAATTTTAATGGAATTTATGAAACTACGTTTTTAAGATTATTTTTGGTTTAAGAAATGGAAAAACATCAGGTATAGTCCATTCATTTTCTACCATAGGAAAAGGGATTAAGTCGAATTATTTTAGATCTAAATATTTTTTACTTTAAGTTACCTACACTTTACATTTTACGTTACACAAAAGATACTTAGCACGCATGGAAAAGAATCCGAATAATATTTACGTAGATTTCACAGTTATAACCTATATAATTTATTTACTTCGAGACGATTGTAGACCTTACCGTTGCCGTAAAATAACGTAACTAGAAATTAAATTTGCGTAATCTCGATACTTATTGTTAGTATATTTCCTACTGGTCGTATCTGCAGTTCTCAACATTTACCACAATATTTTAGAAGAATTTACCTAGTGGAATTTAAATAAATAATAAACACAAATAATTGACAAATTTATTTATTCATGCTTCTGATCACAATACGCATATTAAATCGAACAAATAATAAACCTTAATAAAAGGAAAATCTAAAATTTGTAATGCAAATAAAATGGGAATAAAACCAAAATAAAAGAAATACTATAAAATACATGTTTCATAAGACGTTTTATGGCACCTGTCCATTAAAAAACTAGCCGCAAGCAGTAAAAATAAGAGGTCTTACGAGACTATACTATATATTTCTGAATACGGGGTAATAACAAGACATATTTAAACAAACAATATTTATAACTTTTCAGAGTACTCTCCTGTACATTTCACGCACTTTGACATCCTCTGAAACCATTCCGTAAAACAGGCAGTCCAGGTATCTTTGGATATTGCGCTAACATGCACTTCAAATGCCTTTATAGCTTCCTCTGGTGTTGAAAAATGGATTCCTTCTTGATAGTTGGAAAGAGGAAGAAATCGCATGGAGCTAAATCGGGGCTGTAAGGTGCACGTGACATTAACTTGATTCCAGCAGATGGAACAAACTTCGTTGTCAATTTTGCAGCATATGCCGGAGCATTGTCATGATGCAGAACAATGTCTCTTTTCTGCACTTTTGAGAGCATAGTCGGCAAGAAAATGGTAGTATACCAATCTGCAGTAACTGTTTTCTTATTCTCGGGAGTAACGTAGCAAATGTAACCAGCGCGACTGAAGAAAGAAGCAATCATTTCTTTAGCACAATCTGTTTCACTTTTGTGGGCCGCATTTCATTTTGAAACATCCATTTAGAAGATTTCCGGTTAGTTAATGAATCATAGCCGTAGATCCAGGTTTCGTTGCCTGTAATAATATTATAAACTGCGTTAGACATACCTTTATGATAGCGTTCTAAGTTTTCTAGGCACCAGTCGACCATCGCTTCTTTTTGCTCCTATATTAAACGATGTGGTATCCAGCGACAACACACCTTTTTCACACTTAAATGTCTGTGAAGAATTGTTTGAATTGCAGTCATTCCAATACCAAGGGATGCATGAATTTCATTATAGGTCACCCGGCGATTTCTTCAATCATGCGACGAACAGCATCAATATGATTTGAAGCCGTTGCGGTAATCGGATCACCTTCACGATTTTCATCCTCAAGCGATGATCTCGCCCGTTGGAAATCTTTATACCAATTACACGCGGTCATCCTACTTGGAGCTTCTCCCGGAAATACATTTTGCAAACGAGCGAATGGTTCATTAAAAGTTAAACCCGAACGAAAATCATACAAAATCATGGCACGAAAATGTTCTGCCGACACTTCCATTTTAAGCTGGACTTTAACTCTTCAAAAAATTCTCACAACTTACTGAAACGAGATATTGACTTCAAATAAGATACAACTTATTCGCAAACAATTTACACATTAAACTAACCTCAAATTTGTAAATAATTATTTTCAGTGTTGCCACATTCAGAAACATACAGTGCGATCCTCGTACTTCGTCGATAACGTTTTCACTATATATGTGTTATAATAGTTTAGGTATATTGTATACTCTTTTCCCACACTTCTGGTGTAATTTTATGAAGTGTTTCTTGCCAAGTTTGCAAACATCTTTTTCAAATCCTGAAGTATCACCTATATATTTGTCAAAACGATTCTTAGTTATACCCCAGATCAACTCAATAGCATTAAAATGGCAGTGGTATGGAAGTCATCGTAATACTGCATGGACATAAATTGATGTTAATTCATCAATGGCGTATTTTTGGTCAGTGTTCATATGCGTTTTTGTAACCTGCAACAACTTGGCCCTCCTTTCCCCTTCTTCAAAAGGAATACTATTGAATTTTAACCAATCAACAATTTGTTTTGGTCCACGACATAGAAGGCTGTTTTTCACTCCTTCTGGAATGGTAAGATGCATTGACCAAAATTATAATCGATGGCTCTTCTAATTTCTTTAAAACTTGTTCCTCATACCACTTTTTAAATAACTGAGAATTAATATTGTCATGATAATCCATGGATTTACCCGTAAGACTAAATATTAAACTCGCACCATCAAGAAATCCTTTTTTTGTGCTTGCGTGGGCAATTATATACCTCTTGCCATTAGATGTTTTATAAGTCTGTGTAGACTTTCCTTTGTATCTTCGTTCCAAGTGGTCTTTGAAGTCCCTCTACTAAAAATCCAAGTTTCATCAATAAACACAAACTGAGAAGGTTGAGATGAATTCATATTTTTTAAATAACATCGCAAAAATGTATTTCTCTTTTTCACAATAAGATCTAGTTTGCACAAGGAACACCTGTAGTTTATTTTTTAAAACAAAACCCTAGATTTTTAATTAAGTTCCATAATTTCGTTCGTCCGATATCGCACACTTGTTTGTCTTTTTTTTGTAATAAATTGTCCAAAGTTACATGTAGATTTTGCTCGTACATTTCATAGATTACATCTCGAATTTGTTATTTTATCGAATGTCATTCCAGCCATTTCTGGAATGAATTATTTTCGTTATGTTTTATTTTGTAATTATAAAAAGAACTATAGACAATCTTTACTGATTATACGAATCTGTTAATCATTTAAAGTAACGACATATTACAATCATACAAAATAAATGTTGTTTTCGTTATGTTATTATTTTGTAATTATAAGATAGAACTATAATCTTTATTTTTGGATAATAAATACAAAATAGTGTTGCCTTAAAAAAATGTGGGATATGTTGAGAACTGCAAAATTGTAGCCAACAGGAGATATACTGACAATAAACATCGTAATTGCGAAAATTTCATTTCTAGTTGCGTTATTTTACGCCAACTGTAAGGTATACATTCGTCTGGAAGTAAATAAATTATATCGTAAGGTAACAAAAAATAGAAACAATAATTGGAAAATTCTAGAATAATCTAGAATGTTTTCTTTATAATAAAATAGGTGATGTAATCGCAGTGACTCATTGCGGTAACCGATACCTGTCAATTAGTCAGGTCAGCAATGAGTCATAGCTTTACAAATTATTACATCATTGTTATGGGTAATATTCTCTAATCTTCTATTTCTATTGTTCTAGAATTTATCTTTCCTATATAAACAGCAGATTAAATTTTAGTACCTTAGTTTTTGTTAGAATCTTGTGCTATAAATTACTGTACACATAAATGTAAATATAAATAGACATAAATAGAAATAAACGTTTATTGAAAGTACATTGTAAAATAAGTATTAAAATAAGTAAGTGTAATATTAGTTAATACAAATAAACACTGTATTACAATTAACTAGTTTCGTTACATTGGTGTCAGGTGTCTGATTTGTTTTTAAAAAGTTGAACTCACAAACTATAATTCATTAAAAGCTAGTTTTAATTGTTTATATATGCCACTGACAAGAAGCGCCGAAAAACGAAATATGGAGGCGTTGATGGAAATATTACAAAAGATGCAGGATAAAATGGATTCCAATCAAGAAGAATTGAAATCCAATCAAACTAAACTGCAAGAAAAAATGGATTCCAAACAATAAGAAATGAAATTCAATCAAATTAAAATAGAAAAAAATGGTATCCATAAATTCAAACCAAAATAAATTTCACAAAGAAATTACAAACAAATTAGAGTAGGAAATGTTATCGATTAATGCAAATCAAAATAAACCGCAGAATCAAATTGAATCAAGTCAAAATGCATTACATGAAGAATTTAAATTAAGTCAAATTAAATTAAAACAGGGCCTAACAAAAGAAATAGAAGACGTTACGGGTGACATGTCAACAAAGTATGAGGAAGTAACTAAGAAGTCTAACGAACTACATCAAAAGTTTATTCTGCTTACAGTATGTAATAGTCAGCATGCCTAAGAAGGAAGTGGTTTTTACTCCTCATGAACAGCCAACACAAGTGAATGTGCAGCAAGTTGAACATTTGCTTGTTATTGAAAATGGCATGTAAAGTACTAGAAGACACATTAAAGCACCCACGTATGATGGAAAGATCTCTTGGGCCAATTATCATAAACAATTCGTGGTAGCCGCCACATGAAATGGATGGACCATTGAAGAAAATGCGACTACTTTAATAGTGGATCTACGTGGGGATGCTTTAGACATTCTACAAACAATACCGGACGATCTACAGAATAACTACGACTACGTTGTTTCACGATTAAAAATGCGATATGGAGATAAATATCTGCTACAGGTCTAGTGTGTCCAGTTAAGAAATCGAAATATTGCGAAGAGGCTATGACCAGTCCCGCCAATAACACAAAGTACCAGGAAAACCAGAAAGGATCGATGTGAAGGGACGAATATCGATCTCTGCTAGGCATGTCCCGGAATTCACCATCCAAGTGGTATCGTTAAAACATAAACCGGATAGTCTTTACATTAATGGAACAATTGCAGGGAAGAATTGCAAAATGCTGCTGGACACATGAGCAACAAAGACAATAGTAAAACCAAACGTTGTTGGGAATGGAAGATTATTGACTTCACAGCTGCGATTACGTACAGCTACAGGAAACCGTGCAACCCTTTATGGTCAAATTATTACATATATTGAGATCGGTTGTAGGAAGTTCACGCACCGCGTGCTAGTAGCCAATATTGAGGAACCTGTTATATTGGGTATGGATACAATGTCTGAGTTTGACTTTGCGTTAGACTTAAAGAAACATATCATACGAGTTGATGATGAGATACCCATTAATAAACAAGATGACCATGTAATAGGAATAATCCTAGCCGAGGAATTGACACTACCACCAAGCAACGAAACAATCGTTATGGGCCAACCGGATGGAGACTTCCTAGTAAGATGTATAGGAATGTTAGAAACCAGCAATATAAGTATTGGTAGTGGAATTTCAGCTGTAAGAGCGTTCATCGAGACCAAGGAAACAACACCTATTTGCATGATGAATGTGAACACCTTCCAGATGACTCTAAAGAAGAGCACTGAATTAGGATCATGCACACCTATCCCATCTGTGGTACATTGCACAAAAGCCAGTGAGAAGGTTTTATCCGTAAAGAATTTATCTAAACTGCATTCCACACTCAAATCCATGAATAACGGGTTATCCTCTCAGCAAAAGTCTAAAGCAAGTCAGTTCATCCAACGATATGTCGATACATTTGCCACAGGTTATTGTTTGAAAGGAAGAACAAATGTTGTGACGCACAAAATAAATACAAGTGATGCCCAACTAATACGTTAACGACCAAGAAGCCTGTCTTTATCCAAACGAAGTGAAGCTGAACAGATAATCAAGGACATGGCCCGTGAAGGGATAATAGGGCCATCTAGTAGTCCTTGGGCATCGCCAGTTGTACTAGTCAAGAAGAAAAATAGTAGCACTCGTTTCTGTGTAGATTATCGTCGTTTAAACAATGTGACCAAAAAGGATAGCTATCCTCCACCCAGAATTGACGACACTTTAGACACGCTTTCCGGATCCAAATGGTTTTCGACTTTAGATATGAAAAGTGGATATTGGCAAGTCGGTATGGAGTCTGAGTACCGGGAAAAGACAGTATTCTCTATTGGATTTGGTCTCTAGCAGTTCACTGTGATTCCTTTCGGCTTGTGCAATGCACCAGCGACGCTTGAAAGGCTAATGGAATTGATCTTGAATGGATTGTCTTGGAAAACATGCCTAGTGTACTTGGACGATGTCATAGTTAATTGAAACGACCTTCAACAAACACCAGAAAAATCTCGAAGAGGTGTTTCAAAGACTACGAATTGCACAACTACAACTTGGTCCGAAAAAGTGCAACTTGTTTCAAAACAAGGTGAAATACTTGGGTCACGTAGTCTCCAAAAATGGTGTGGCCGCTGGCCCAGTGAAAATTGAGTCCGTACGAGAATGGCCACAACCAAAAGATGAACATGAATTGAGAAGCTTCTTGGGGTTATGCACTTACTATCGTCGATTTGTACCTGGATTTGCAGACATCGTAAAACCACTTACAAAACTTACTGAAGAAGACCAGCCATACTTATGAAACAATAGCTGCCATGAATCATTTGAAACACTTAAACGATCATTGATAACGGCACCTGTACTCAGTTAACCTAGTGTAGAAGGAAGGTTTGTCTTAGATACCGATGCTAGTCACGTCGGCATCGACGCAGTGCTTTCGCAAATTCAAGACGGACAAGAATGAGTAATTGGGTATTTTAGCAAAGTATTGTCCAAATCTGAGAGGAACTATTGTGTTACGCGGAAGGAATTGCTAGCAATGATAAAGGCCGTTGAACACTTTTACAAATACCTTTATGGGCGAAATTTCTTATTGAGAACTGATTACACAGCACTGAAATGGCTCCTGCAGTTTAAGAATCAAGAAGGCAAAATATCAAGATGGATTGAACGGCTACAAGAGTATGATTTTGAAGTTGAACATGCTGACACTTTATCAAGACGGCCTTGCACAGAAGATTGCAAGCATTGTACTCGGTTGGAGTCAAAAGTTGAAGATCCTCTGGTCAACCGTACTACAGTAAATAACGATGATTTGAACCCAGATAAGGTCAAACAGGATCAGGAAAATGACACAGACCTGAAGGTGCCATTAAAATGGAAAAGTGAAGGTCGGAGACTAGATTGAGAGGAATTGGCCTCATTTAATCCCATTATTAAAGTATATTAGTCCCAATGGAACTCCTTACAAGTTGTGGACGGCCTTTTGAAAAGAGCCCTAGAAAGTGATGATGGAAGTAAAAGACGAATGCAGTTGGTGGATCCGAAAAACAGGGTCTCAGAAATTCTACGACAGCTGCATGATGATCCATCAGGAGAACATATGGGAGTAAAGAAAGCTCTAGAAAAGGTCCATGAAAGATTTTATTGGATGAACTGCAAGGATGATGTTAAGGAATGGTGTCGAAAATGTGTAACATGTGCTTCGGGGAACGGTCCATTGGGGAGGTAAAAATCACCGATGCGGCAATATAATGTGGATAGTCCATTCGAAAGAGTCGTCATTGATATATCTGGTCCATTTCCAGGAACCGAAGCAGCAAACAAATACATCTTGGTTGTAATGGACTATTTTAGTAAATGGATCGAAGCATACACTCTACCTAATCAAGAGATAGTTACAGTGGCCTTGAGACCTTGGTAAAAGAACTGTTTAGCCGTTTGGGGATTCCTTTAAAACTACATTCAGACCAAGAAATAAATTATGAGTTGGCCTGTTCCAAAGTCTCTGCCAACTGTTGAAAATACGCAGAACCAGAACAACTGCTCTTCACCCACTGTTAGATGGAATGGTAGAACGCTTGAATCGAATAATGGGAAAATATTTGTCAAAAATTGTCTCGGACCATCAAAGAGATTGGGACCAGTACTTGCTGATGGCATATCAATCAACCGTAACGAAACGACAGGAGAGCCCCAGCTAGAGTGTTATTTGAGTGTAAAATAAGACTAACGTATGATTTGGAGTTTAGTAGTAAACCTGGCGAGGAGGAGATCGCTGGAAATTTGTATGCTGAGAGCTTACGAGAAAAACTAAATTCCATACATGAGAGAGTTCGCAATAACATCCAGATTGCCAACGATCAAATGAAAATCCAGTAAGATGTAAGTTACAAAACGGGATGATTTCAGCCCAATGATCTAGTTTGGTTGTATCAACCTCGGCGACGACGAGGTATATCTCCCAAATTGCAAAGATCGTGGGAAGGTCGGTATAAAGTGTTAAAAAGGATCAACGATGTAATCTACCGAATTATGAAATTGCCCAGAGGAAAACCTAAAGCGGTTCACATGAATCGGTTAGCCCCATACGCTGGAAGGAACGCAGAACCGGAGTAGCAAGATTGTATGCAACTGGCGAACCATTTCAGAGTGGAAGAACTAGGAGTCAAAAACAGTGAACAGTCATTTACAGACTTCATGACAACCTATTCGGGACACCACTAAGCTAGATTTGGGGTTACCATTGAGGTGTACAGAAATCTGTTTGATGTACCAGAGGAGTACCCCTTGGCCCATTGTATCGCTAAAGATGTCCGAATGTCTCGTGGCATCGCAGTTCAGTTTAAGAAGAGATATGGTGGTGTAGAAGAAATGCTGCAACAAGAGCCAGAAATTGGAAAAGTATGTCACCTACTACGCCTTCAACGCCAAGGTATGGGAAGTGGTAACTACCTTGTGACGAAAGCATTATCCCATCAAAAGCCGCTTTATGAAGACTGTGGAAGGTATGGGATTTAAGAAAACATATTTGTACCAGTGCCAATAGAAAGTTAGTTGTTCCAAAGCTCGGCTGCGGTCTCGACCAGCTTAATTGGCGCGTGGTACGTAACATGTTGGAGGTAGTGTTTCTAGGCATTGATGTCAAGATTCTGGTGTGTAGTTGGAATCCAAATGGAACTCCACCACCGACGAAATCTATGGACTGCCATTTTTTTAAGAATTGGGGCCGCAAGTATGGATCGCAGTGCAGATTCCTAAATTCGCAAACAAAAGTAGAACCAGTGCCAGTGCAAAGTACAAGGTCACTGTTGCGGGACGTAACAGTCTTAAGGAAAATTCTAGATCATCTAGAATGTTGTCTTTATAATAAAATAGGTGATTTAATTGCAATGACCCATTGCGGTAACCGATACCTGTCAATTAGTTAGGTCATCAATGAGTCTTAGCATTACAAATTATTACATCATTATTATGAGTAATATTCTCGAATCTTTTATTTCTGTTGTTCTAGAATTTATCTTTTCTATATAAACAGCAGATTAAATTTTCTTGGCTTAATTTTTGTTAGAATTTTGTGCTGTAAGTATACTGTATACAGATAGAGAACATTATGTATCTACCTTTTATGGGGAAGCTTGTTTGTTATTTATAACAATTGTGTACATATTTTCTCAAATTTAGCATATTGATCAAGATACTATCTAAAAATCGTTTTTAACCATTTCTGCTATTTTTCTAATATTTTAGATTCTTTTATATGTTTCTTAATTCTGTCTCAATCTAGAATTACACATAAAAGACAATTATTTGCCTCCTTCTCACGATTGCACTTACTAGTACTTTATTAGTAAGAAATAATCTTTAATTTAACAATATCTAACTTATAGATTTCAATGTATTTTAAATGAAAACTATATAATAATCGATAATATTCTGTTGTAGGAATAAAGCTTCCAGTTAAGGCATTTAGTTGTACTCAGTGTGACAAGAAATATGCTTCAAAAAGTGCCATGAAACGACATTTAAAATACGATTGCGGAAAGGAACCAATGTTCAAATGTTCCCATTGTTCCTATAGGGCGCATCAAAAAGTACATGTCCAAAGTCACAAATGTCCAAAGTCATAAAGTTGTAATTGAATAGCAAATATTTAATTTTACGAATATGTTGTATATTCAATATTATAGATAAAGTCAAGAACGAGAAGTTCATGCTAAATTAGAAATGAGATTCTTTTGAATCGCAACTACCATAAAAAGCAAAAGAAAACGCATGCTTGTCATAACAACTGTATTTGAAGTGGCGCGTATGATATTTCTATTAAGAATGATTGTAATACAAGAGTTGCTCTCTTACTGTTAAGTCTTACAGGCTAAAACACATTTTTGGTTTATAGAAAATGTATTATAGCTTCTCCAAATTTTGTCTATCACAGTTAATACACTTTTACATACGTAAGAAAAGTTTTCGAAACATTTTTCCGCGTCTACGAAGGTGTGCTATTTATCTCGTTTTCAAAAGCAAGTACAAAAAATCATTGAGTGCTAGTTTGAGACCGCATGCCGTATGAGCCATTAATTCGACATTTTCCTTTAGCTGCAGTATGTGCAGGAGCATTATTTTGATGTAAAATAAACCTTCCTCTCGATCGCGTTTCACGGATTTTTTAAAGGGCTTCGGGCAAACAAATAGTAGTATACCATTCAGAATTAACAGTACGTAGATCGTCCTGTGCTACGGTTGCAACGTGTCTAGTAGCTCCCAAAAGGTGGCAACCGTTTTCTTATTCAAATTGTTTTCTCGTACCACCTTTGATGGAGACGCCTCATTTTGGAACACCCAAACAGCTAACTGCGGATTGTTTCAGGATCATATAAATATACCCAACTTTCATTGTCTATCGCAATATTTTATACCAAATTGAATGACCCTCGGGAAAAGCGTTTGGATATGGCTGTGCTCCAATTCACACGATCTGCCTTTTAAACGTCTAATAAATTGTGCGGTATCCAGTGAACACAAAGCTTACGTATATGTAGATTATTATGCAAGATTAATATTGATCGCTTTCACACCGCCCAGGGTTCCTTGTATTGACCGAATAGTAACATGACGATTTTCCTCTATCATACCTTACACAATTTTGATGTTTTCCTTAGTCACGGCAAGTTTTTGGCGACCTTTGTCATGGTTATCCTTCAGAAATCCATGACCAAAACGAAATTCGTTGTATCAGAGTTTAACAGTAGTTGGTTAACATGACTCATTGTCAGTACCAAACACATTTTTCATCTCATTAAAACAATCTTGCTGACTTAATCGACGCTTGAAGTTGTAGAAAATTACTGCTCTGAAATGCTCGTTAATGAACTTGATGATTTTTTCACAAGTTGTTTAATTTAAAAACGTATATCTACAATATTTTCTCTTGTTGTCACTTGAGTTAAACTCGCAAAAAATTATGATCAATTGTGATAATAACAATTATACCCTACAATCATAACTTCCTAGATAGGTTCAACATTAAAAGAGCAACGTATTTTGGTAACTCCGCTTATTTCAAAAGGGGAGCGTGTTAATAGTTGATAAACTTTTAGTGCGGAAAAATCTGTGTAAACCAATGTGAATCTTGGGGTGGCCATGGACTTCTCATTCCTACTATATATATTTTAGTAATTAAAAAAGAACAACCTTTACACAGGATTTTAACAGAAACATGCACTACGTTGACAAATAAAAAAAACCTTTGTCATGTAATTGACTTTAATATAAAGTTTTCAATGTAAAATTTTATAGAAAAACACAAACATCCATTTCACGGCTGTAAGGTTACCATATGCATGCACCAGATTATAATTCGATCTATTGTAAACATAAGAACCTTGATTTGTTAAACTACGATTCACAGTTTGTGAATCGTAGTTATATGTAGATTAAGCAGATGTGTATTTGTGATACAGTTTTATTTTTCTCATGCAATTGTGTTTGTTTTAGTATTACGAGGGTTACCCTTTATGTATTGCAAAAAACTAATAAAAACAAATGTTTACTGTTTCAAACTTTTTTATTGCTTTTCAAAATAGCGTTCATGATGATCGATACATTTTTGCATACGCTGGAACCAATGCTCATTGTATTTTTCCATAATGAATAAGTATCTGCAAAACATGGATTTTGAAAACATCAACAACCTCTTTCGGCGTCGAAAATCATTGTCCATGCGGTTTTTTTTTCACGCGTGGGAACAAAAAAAATCACTGGGCGCAAATAAAAACAATATGCCGAATTAAAGATCAACTCGACGCTTTCAGTGTTCGAAAAGCCAGTTGTTTGCATCGATGTGTGAGTGCTCGCATTGTCATGGGGTAGAGTAATCCGGCGTCGAGCATTCAATTTTTTCTTATTTCTCCGAAGACTTATAGCAAACAAATGTTTATGTACCATTAGATATTTTGAAATTCTCCAAAACAATCGTTGCGACATATCCAGTTTTTCTGAAAAAAACAAACGACCATTTGCTTCGAAGTGCTTCGAGCACGAGCAATTTGGTTAGATGGGCTCATCCTGGAAGAACACCACTGTCGACCACTCTTTATTTTCGGGCTTATACTCATATATCCACACGTGACAATATCGTAAACAGTTTGTGAAACACTTGGATCGTATTTCTTTTGACCAATCGACACGAGCCTATTATCTTATGCGGGATCCAACATACACGCAGCTTTTTCACAGATAAATTTTTATGCAGTATCGAATATATGCTAGTCATACTAAAGCATAAGGATACCTGAAGTCACATAACGACCTAGTTTTATCAGTTCGCGCACGGCATTAATGTTGGTTGACGCCACAACCTATTTTGGATAGCCTTCTTCAAATTAAACCGACAATAAACTACTACTACAATTAAATTCATTGTAGCAACGTTATAATTGCCCTGTGTGGAGCTTAGTGACCAAAAGTCAAAATAAATTGGTCGACAGACTGTTGTTTAGATAATCCACGTTTAAAGTCGTAAAAAGTCATGGTACGAAAATGTTTTCGAATTAGTTCCATTTTTTAACAGATAGGAAATTTTTAGCTTCATGAAAACGAAACAAATAGCGTACATATGACAAAACTATCTGAGGACGTTTGCCATCAAAACTGTCAACTGTATGATGCAAACGTCAAGATCGTATCTAGCACAAACAAAGTTACCAATTCTCAATATGTCTGTGTTAAATAATATTCCTTAAAATGTATTGCAAATATTTATTGTTGCAAAGTTTCAATAAAGACATTTTAGTAACTTTAAAAATATATAAGTCGCAGTCAAAACTATTACGATCTTGAGATAAATATTCGCGAACTTCCCAAGCGTCGTAGTTCATTGTATTTAAGATGGAACTACCGCGATCATTATAAGTGTTTTACATTTGGTCTTGATAATGACTTCTGTTAATGACGTTACCCAAGTAAATTGATGATTTAGTTATAATCTTTTTATCACTAAAAATTCTCGAAGTAAAGATATTAATCAACATTTTACAACAAAACCCGAATATATTCATTTTTATATCTAATTCTAACGAGAATTGTCAAAAAATTTGTTAATTAATTTTTAAATAATTTCCACTGAAACATCACTATGATGTATATTTGACTACGTTCTTTATATTTTGTAATTAATTGTTCGGTTATTTTGTGTCATATTCGTGCTTATACCTGTGATATTCTGGTATGCAATAATAAACCATGTCTGTTTTCAATTTGTAATTATCGAATGAAATGTTGCTATAAATAAATTACTTTGTTTTATTTTAGGTTACAAAAATCAAAATGTTGTAATGATGGAAAATTTCAATGTACTATTAGACCTTCGTAATTAATAATTTTAAATTACTCTGTTCGAACATTAGAAATTTGGAATAAATTGACATCTATTTCAAATTTCTAAAATATTTATAAAAAGAAATAGTATAATAGTATTCTTAGCTTAACACGAAGCAGTTCCTAGACTATAAAGTAATTCGTAACAAGTGTAAAAGTATAGCGTTAAAACCGCGGTGTGGGAATGCAACTTCACAGTATTAAAAATCAAACTAAAGATCGAAAGGACACAAAACTATTGGTACGAAATGAAAGGTCTTCGGTTGTAATAAAATATAAAGTCGACTCCAAAATTATGGTATCAATTATCTAAGTTACCCAAGCAGTAAACGGTAACAGGACGCCGTCATGTAATGGGTATTTAACGGTTTCTACCACCAAACATGTAAACTAGTGGTTTGAATTGGAGACGTTTTATTGGTCAACTAAACAGTGGAAAGGAAATGGCATAAAGTTGATAAATACCGGAAAAACGCAAGAAGCATCATTTTATATCATCGAATACGGTGATAAATTAACCGATCGTAACAGCTTCGAGAAAGATCCTTTGGAGTTAAGATGCAAATTCCGACAAACACAATTCTAGCTAAATCATACTCAAGTAAGTGAAATAAATTACGTCTGATTAGTATCTGCAGGCATATAACGTTTTAGGGAAGAGTAGGGCCAAAGTAAATTATAAATTTCAAATTTATACAGACGGGAACAGTTTTAAAAGAGTTTTTTGAAATGTGCAAGAACAAAAGGGAGTTCAAGAAACTTGAAGATTCTTGCTTAGTTCAACGAGGTTCCTAGAATAACTTGAAGCTTTGCCAAACCAATCAAATCCTGACTGAAAGAAAAGTAAACATAAAAGTCATATTATCAACAACCGAGATAATAACGAACCAATGACGTTAAAATGTAAGAGAATGTTTTAAAAGTTTTAAATCTGATACATTTCTCTGTAACGAAGTAAAGACTAAATTTACAAAAACCATTTATCGCAAAATTAATTTAATTTAAATATAAACTTAATTTTTACTGCTTGTCGTTTAAATTCATTAGTATAAAAAGTTCTCTCAACTGCTTGTTTACAAATTACAGGAAAATGCTTTAAGGGATCTATCCAAAAAAAGGTCATTGCATTTTCTTATATAACTGTTATAGAAATGTAACCTAGTTTAGCATTTAAAATTTCTGATTTGCGTATAATTTATATAATTTTTTTTTTGAATTTAAATCAATGTACATAACTCAGATTCTAGTTACTTGATGATAGCCATTGTCGTAATTAGATTCTTCGTGGGACCTACAAAATTTTAATATAAAATTAAACGAAAATTTACCTACAGGTAAAGAGAGTTGGTACAGTAAAAATATTGTTTTGGAGAGCAAGATATCGCCCTTAGACTTATTGAAATAATAATGTCTAGAATATAACTCGGCTCCTTTACTAAAAGTACGTAATAAAGTAATTGTAGTAAATTACTAAATACTGCCAAAGGATACCCAAGAAATGGTGACAGTGGTGGGATCCACAAATATCGCACACTTTATGTTGGGACTTATATAGTCCATAGGCAGCGTTCTCATATACGATATAAGTAGGCTTTCCCGCTGATATTCTGCGTTGGTTCACCCAATCATATCCTATATTAATTTATTTATTTGTATCCTTTGTAGCAATAGTAATTACACCAAGAATGGTGAAAAATTGTTAATAATTATGATAAAATTTAAAAAACATATATTTAATTTTTTTTAAACTTATAAAAAGGCCGAATTTATCAAAATACTTTTATTGTTCTTTATTTAGCGATCAGTTTCGTGGAGTTATATTATCTCCACATCTTCAGGGCAAAAATTGACAGATTGAAAAAGAGTTTAAATATAAATGAAAATTTAATTTCTAAATGTTATATGTAGTTAATGATGCTCGAACTGTCCGTTTTTTAATTAAATAAATAATTAATTTCTAACTAAAAGTTACAAAATGTCATATTTTATATATTTTACCTTGAACTTTTAATTAGAAACTAATTTATTAATTTAATTTAAAAACGGACAGTTCCAACATCATTAATTATATATTATATTTAGGAATTAAATTTTCATTTATATTTAAACTTACTTTAAATCCGCTAATCTTTGGCTTGAAAATGTAGAGATAATGTAACTTCATGAAACTGGTCGCTAATTAAAAAACTATTAAAAATATTTTGAGAAATTTCGACTTTTTTAAAACTTTTTAAAAAATATATTAACTAAAACAAAGATAAGAAAAAAGAAATTAAAAAAATATATTTAATAAATTTAAATTTTATTTAAATATAGATGAATAAGAACTACATTCTAATAAATTTAATCAAATAAAACATAAAATTTTAAAAAATAAACCGCAAAGATAAGTAGTATATTAAAATTTAAAAAAAAATCAAATATAACAAATAACAGTAAAAATCTAATTCACTAGCAATATTTAGAAATAACTTACTTTTATAATTATCCAACATTTATATATAAAGATCATTTCATATAGTGTATCTTTACCACTGCCTTCGTTGAATGGTGTCTATTAATATTATTAAGGCATTAAATATGTATGTTTATACCTTTAAATTTGATTTATAAAGCCAATACTGAAAAGAATATTTTGTTTTCTTTATTTATAACATTGGAATTTCTTTAATATTGCCCATCCCCAGTCATTTAAACCTAATATCTATAATATATGTAATTTGACGTTACTATAATTTTAAAAAATATAGACCACGTATTTTGCAATAATTTAAAAATAAAGATGCTGCTTTTCTACTTGCATACAGATTTAAAGTGAAATAATATAATAGTAAATAGCACCCATTTTTCCTCATGACTAGCGTTGAAAGCACTTAAACTTATTTTATTAAATACCAATATTTACAATTGTAACAATTTGAATGCCATTCCCAAATATTACCCTATCTACGTTTCTTTTGTTTAATGTTTTAGACATTGCTTATATTTATTTACCAATAATGAATAGCATATCTAAAATATTTAAAAACAAATAATTCAGACTGATGTATTCATTCGCATAAATAACATTTTTGCACTTCCTGGACTAAAACGCCATATTCAGTTACTTGTTTGTATGACTAAAGCCACGCTTTTTGTCTCAAGCATTAAACTTTTACTTTAGTCTCAAGGGATATAATAGTAAGATTACTAATGCACTTGATAAAAAAATGGCAGTCGTTTCAGTATCTCTCGATTATTCAAAGGCCTTTGACACAAAACTTGAATATTATAAACTCGATATCACATCTATAACTTTTTTTTCGAAATTACCTATCAAATCGTGAACAGTTTATCCATATTAATAATATCTATTCGTCTCTTGCAAAATTTGTATCCGGAGTTCCCCAGGGATCTATATTAAGTCCTCTATTATTCTTAATATACATCTCACATATGTATGAGGTACCCAGCAGTTCACATATACAATCTTACGCTGATGATACCCAATTACTTTATTACTTCGATCCTAAACAACCCAACGTTGCCGAAAGAATGCTAAATCATGACCTTAGCCGTATAATGGATTAC